>LPNX010134081.1:21303-33598 GCA_001517045.1 Pseudotsuga menziesii
GAGGCTCGGAAATTCACAGGCAACAACAGTAAGGGATTCTCCCCAGTCAACGTTCCCAACTAGCCCGTGACTGTTTGGTATGGGGAATCCATCTGGTTTGCAGTCTGGCTACTGTAGGTCAAGGTAACAAAAACAAAGGCTTTACCAGTTGCGGCCCTGTCCACCGTGTAATTTTGTATTTTTGACTTAAGTATGATATGCAAGTGCCTAATTAACCATGCAGGGTGATAAGATGCAAGGAGCAGTCACAACGTGATGCGCAAGTTCTTACTTCTCGTCTTAGACTCACTAGCATCTAAATCACATACAACAAGAACTTAAAACTACCTACCTAATCTATCCCTAGGGAGCAGGATTATCATTCATTGGTGAGTAATATATTTTGTACATGCATAATGAAAAGTTACAGATAGCTCACACTTCTTTCAAGACACATGAACAATTGCAGATTTTTGAACAACCAGTTAGCCAATTGTTTTATGAACAACATTCATTACTCACAGTGGAAAACATCACAAAATATACTGAAAAGCATTCAACAAGAACATAGGTTCAGGAAGTTAAACACTCTCACAGTTAATGAAACACAGCTGAAAATGAAATAGTTCCTCTTCAACATTCTTCATTTAATCACATTGATACATTCCACAGTTCGCTTTCTCCAGCAGGCAAAAGTTGCAGTTTCTGATTGTAAAACGAAATAGTTCCTCTTACAAGCAAATGGTTTACAAGTTTTTCTAGGGAAAAAGTCCCGTCTAAGTTCTACTTTCAAATATTTAAACTATAACTGCAGACCGCTTGGGATGGCCTCCAAACATATGACCTTTCGGTTTCTCGAACGTTTCATATCCCTCTCTCCATCTTTTCTTCGTATGCTCATGAGCAGTTGGGTACCTACTGGACCTTTCCGTCCTGCTCCTCTGTCACCAGTCATTTTGTCTTTTCCTTCGTTTGTCTTTCTTATGATCCTGCTAGTTTCGGATCTACCTCTACCAAACGATCCGTTTTCCTCCACGCCACGGTAGTTTGACCGATCTCCCGAACCTACCTGCAATCAAACGACTAGCATCATTTATTGGAATTGCGTTATAAAATAGAGCAGCAAATTACAATAACTGAAATGGCCAACCCCAAAGAAATGGCTAGGTGCACCGCCGAAACCACTACCTTGTTTATCCACAGGTTTGCACAAAACTACCAACGACAGGAAACAAGGACTCATCGGACGCTCAGGGCACTGGCATCGAAAGCTAAAAATCTCACCCCAACCGCAACGGTGGAAGAAAACGAAGTCTTGGGAAAGCAACCGACAGGTGGGAAAAAAAAATCTAATCGGAAGTCGGAAGGGAAACCCCATCGGAAACCAAATGGCTTTCCCAGCCGCAACGGCGGAAGGAACAAAGGCTAGAGATAACCGAAATGCGGGCGGGAAAAGACTTTAGTTGGAAGATCATTGACATCGGAAGCAAAAATCCTTGCACAGCCGCAACGGCGGAAGAGAAAATACTATGGACCCGCGACTAAAGGCAGACTCGCATCGGCGGTCGGAGCAATTTATACTTCGGGTGGCTAACTGATTTGTGAGCCGCAACGACGGAAGAAAAAGAGGTTACGGAAATGCAGCAGGAAAACTCTCAATCGGAAGTCGGAAGGCTTTACACTTCGGAGGCTTAACCACTTTGGGAGCCACAACGGCGGAAGGGAAAAAGTTATCAGCTACCGATTTAACATGGTATGACGCCCGATCAAATAGAAAAAAATAAGTGTTCGAAAAGCTTTAAAAAATAGCAACGGCGAAAAAACTGTTTTACCTTCGAACCGCAACTTTTCAAAGAATGAAAGATCCAACTTACCCTTGGCTAGCAAAATAAATTCACATCCGCAACCAACCACAGAATTTGAACACTAACAACCTTTGGAACAGGCTGAAAATCAATCTGTAAAATCATTTGAATTTAAAATACGACCCAAAAATTCAAGGATAAAACGACCTGAAGCAAAATTCAATCATGAGGAGGGGCCCAAAATTTTAAAAACTTGAGGAGAACAGTTGCAGCCGCAACAATTGGCGATTACCTGGTGAACCTAGATCTCTGGGCGATTATTCTTTGAGTGACAAACTGTTTAACAATAAATCATCTATTAAATTCTTCCAGTTATCTGGATTTCTCAAATGAAAGAAGTGTGTACCTTTAATCATTAATGATAGTCCAATTTGGGAGAGTGGAAACCAAGATTTTCAAGTCCAGATGACTCTGTTGAGGCCAGAGGATGAGTTTCATTATTACTTTTGTTTTCAGGTAGCTGATAGCTTGGACACCACAGGATTGTAGCATATGGTAAACAGAAATATTCGTTTGTTCCTCATTCCCATGCCACTTTAGCATCTTTTGTGCTTTTGTACTTCTGTCCCTTTTCATATGAGTCCTCCTACATGCCTTTCTTACTGAATTTTATTTCAGGATCCTCTACCCCATAGTGTCCTTTTGTGTGAGCGATGTGCTTCATGTTTTAGCGCACGGACGGAGAGGATCTTTCGGCAATTTAGTACTTATGATTCAGCACCTGCTTTGATGTATGATGCTTTCATAGGAGTTTTTTAACTCTTTATTTGCCTTTTGGCATTCGTTTCTTGGCATGGGATCATTTATATTTAATATACTGTTCACCTTGCCCCTTTCCATGGGTCCTCTGTTGTCACTCCTTAGAATATTTTAAGTGTGACGTGGATGGAGCCTCAACATAGTATTCCAGACTCTTCGAATCTGGTTTATTTCATAGGGGTTAAGCAGGACTTCAATGCACACAGAGCTTATTCGAGAAAACTACTAAACTGTAAGAAGCTCTTTTAGCAACACACAGTCTGAGACCCAAAAAATGTTGATCATTCCCAAACATTTTGATGTTCTCCATGCAACCGCGGGTTCATCCCCTTTATTGAAACCAAGAAATATCAAACTAAAACAAACTGGAAAACATGACTCAAAAGACAGCCAAACAGGTTATTTATATACAAGACAGAAGAATTCAAACAAACTCAGGAAAAATACGGCTTGAGAACCAAACCATTTACTGGTAAGTTCTCTTCCCACCCCTATAGATCTTGCAACTTATAAGTAGAAGGGCCAAGCTTTGCTGCAATCTGAAAAGGGCCTACCCACAACTACTGGAAATTAGTATGCTTTCCTTTCTCATCATGGGGGTGATCCCATTTGAGAACCAAATCACCTACCTCAAAGTCTTTTGTTCCAACCTTATGCTTGTCGAACCATCTCTTTATTACCTCCTGCTATTGCTTAAAGTGCTCTCTGGCTTTAGATCTAGCCTCTTCTACTTTCAGGAGATTATATATCCTTATTTGCAAAACTTCATCATCCGACCCTCTAGATTCTTGAGCTATTATGGAAGAAGGAAGCATGATATTGGGAGGAAGGATGGCTTCTTTACCGTAGACAAGGGTATATGGAGACACTCCAATCGAAGACTTGGGGGTGACTCTATCGGCCCAAAGGGCATTTGGTAGCACTGCATGCCAACTCCTCTGGTTTTCTATTACAGTCTTCTTTAAAATTTTAATCAGGTTTTTGTTAGAGGATTCAGCCAGGCCATTCCCTTGTGGATAATAATTAGCAGAATAATGCAATTTTATCCCTTTATCATGAGCAAAAGCAGTCAATTTAATTGATGAAAAGTACTTAGCATTATCAAATACTAACGAAACTGGAACTCCAAACCTGGTCATGATATGATCTTGCAGGAAGTTGATGACCTCGTCTTCATTTATCTTGCGCAGCGGGATAGCTTCGACCCAGTGAGTGAAATAATCAGTCGCGGTCAGAATGTACTTGTGCTGCAGGGAGGAATTCGGTTTTATTTCTCCAATAATATCCATCCCCCATTGCTCAAATGGCTCCGTGATCATCACAGGATTTAGGGGTGCTGCTGCTTTAGGTTGTCTCCCGCTACACCTTTGTCAAATATCACACTTTCTGACATGTGTGTGTGCATCTTTGAAGAGCGTAGGCCAATAGTAACCGGCTCTGAGGATTTTGTGGGCTGTAGTATCTCCTAAATAATGTCCCCCAGCAGGCCCATCATGCAACTCTGTCATTACTTTCTTCGCATATTCCTTTTCTAAGCATCTGAGAAGAACCCCGTCATAATTCTTTCTGAATAATACTCCTTCGACAAGTTGATAGGAAGCCGATTTAAGACCCAGTGCTCTTCTTTGCTTGGAATTCCAATGTTCTGGCAACAGCTCTGCCTGCAAGTAATGCACAAGGTCTCTATACCAAGACTCGGGAGCTGTAAACAAAGGACATACCTCCATTATATGTAATTCGGCTTCATCTTCCCAAGCGTGTTCTCCATTGTTCCTATTCTCAGTCATCAGTTTGCAAAACCCTTGTCCTTTAACTATAGAAGCTGGTTTGAATTCAAGGTCATACTCTTGAAGAGCTGTAACCCAGTTTCCCCTTCTTTCTCCTAACTCCTTATGTATAAGAAGGGACCTTACCACTGGGTAGGGGACTATTACCTTGGTTCGATTCTTCAAAATATAAGGCCTGAATTGCTTTACTGGTTTGAATACAGCGTAAGCTTGTTTATCAACAGCTGGGTAATTCAATTCGGCCCCCTGTAGACCAGTACTCATAAAGGATATTGGGAATTCATCCCCCCCATCTTCCTTTTGGGTGAGTACAGCTGCTAGTGAATCATCGGATGCAAAGGTATACAAGATAAAATCTTTGTCGAAATTTGGGCTTTTCAGTGAGGGTGCCTGTGCAATAGCAGTTTTGATTTTGCTGAATGCCCTCTTCTCAATTTCAGTCCACTTGAATAGTGCATTTTGCTTTACCATCTGCTCTAGTGGTTTGACAATCTGAGCAAAATCAGGCACAAATCTTCGCACGAAGTTTATCATTCCCATAAATGATTGCATCCCCTTTTTATTATGGGGCAAGGGGATTTGTTCAATAGCCTTAATTCTTTCTGGATATATAGAGATTCCTTTCTTTGAAACTATGTGACCCAGCAACTTGCCCTCCGTGACAGCGAACACACACTTCTTAGGATTGAGTGAGATGCCATATTTCCGACAGCGTTCAAAAATTTGTCTTAAGTGAAACACGTGCTCTCCTCTTCTCTTCGAGAATATTGTAATATCGTTAAGGTATACTACAACACTTCGGCCAATTAATCCGCAAAAAGCTATATCCATAGCCCTCTGAAACGTTGCTCCAGCATTTATCAGCCCAAAGGGCATTCTTTTATAGGCAAAGGTTCCCCATTTGGTCCTGAACGTTGTCTTTAATTTGTCTTCTTCGGCTACTAATACTTGATTGTAGCCAGAGAAACCATCTAATAATGAAAACAGTTCAGAGCCTGAAACCATTCGTAGCAATTGCTCCATGGGTGGAATAGGATAGTTATCTTTGTCTGATGCACGGTTTAGGTTCCTGAAATCCACGCAGAGTCTGATTTCTCCAAATTTTTTCCTTACTGGTACCAGATTTGATACCCACTCAGAGTGTCTGACCTTGAAAATGATTCTAGCATCCAATAACTTCTTCACTTCACTCTGAATCAGCGGTTCCAATTTTGGATGCATTTTTCTTAATGGTTCCTGATCTGGCTTGACGCCTACTTTAATGGGGACTACATGCTTGATGATGCTGGTGTCGTATGTTTTCAAATCTTCGTACGTCCATGCGAAAACATCTTTATATTGTTTAAACAGACTGACGAACTTGTCTCTTTCTATCGGTGAACAACATTTGCCGAGATTCACAAATCTAGGATTCGTTTCAGTCCCTAAATTTATCAGCTCAAACTGTAGATATGAGTTGTGGGTATTCACGTTGGCTGGTCTTCTAAACTTTTCATTTAAATCAAACATTCTCTCCAATGTTCTGACTCCTTTAGGGATGAAATTATCATATTTCATCTCAACCTGATGTTCTTCGCCGTCTATGATCGCTCCTTTAAACACCTCATCATTTGTTAAACATTCTATAATTTGCTGGTCATCATCGAACACTCATAGGTTCATAATCATGTCAGGTACAGAGGGCCTGAAAAGTAATTCAACAGAGCATCGATTATTAGTGGGTACGAGCCTAGCGGCTGATGTGGCCAACAAGTCAGCCGCTACATTTTTTAGTCTTGGAATTGAAATAATATTGAATGCATTAAAACGTTTAAGCAGGTCCCATACCTCATTTTGGTAAGATTTCAAGTGAGGGGAAACACAATGTATTTGATTCCGGATTTGTTTCACAATAATTTCAGAATCTCCAAAAACTCTTAGATTACTTACCTTTAATTCAATCGCTTTTCTCAATCCCTACACCAGCGCTTCGTACTCAGCTGTATTATTAGTACACTCAAACTCTAATCTACATGAAAGAAAATGTTTATTCCTCTGGGGGTTGATCAAGACATAGCCAGCCCCTGACCCCTCTAATGTCTTAGAGCCATAAAAAAACAAAGTCCAAAAATCACTAACTACTAAATGTGAATCTATTCCTACTGCTAAGCTTACTATATTACAGTCAATCTCATCAGCCTGTGAGAATCGAAGGAGATCAGGCTGGGTGTCAGATGTGTTGCTGGCTTCTTCTGCTTGGTAATTTCCTGGTTCCAACTCAATAAAATAGTTTCCCAATACAGAATCCACTGGTACATTCTTCTCCTCCAGTTGAGTAACATTGTACTTCATGTGAGGTTCTCTCAGAATCTTAATCTGATTCTGACTCCCTTTGTATGGCAACCACAGATGTGACCAATCTGAGGCGAAATATCCATTTAATTTGGCCGACCAATCTCTGCTCAGGACAAGACCGTAAGCATCTGGTATATCAGCCACCACGATGTTAATAACTTGGCATACTTTGTCATTAGATGCCAGACAGACTAGGACATCTTCCATCTCACCAATTACCTTTACATCCGTCCTGTCCAACTGAACAACCCTCCACATGGATGGCTTAGGCTGCCCATTGATCTTTTTACATACTGATATTGGCATGACATTAACTAACGCCCTTGAGTCTACCAAGCAATTATGTACATTATGGTTGAAAATTTCAAATGTGACGAGGAAAGGTGGATGTTTACTTTTAGACTTACCTCCAACGCTGGTTTCTCCAATTTCTTCTTCCTCCTGAGGTTGATTATCAGTGGGCAGCTTCTCATCCGATGCTTCAAGTGCTTTCAATAGTCTTTCTTTTTGCTACGGCACTTTACACATTTCGAATAGTGGAACATTCACTTTTACCTTCTTTAAATCCTCCACGATGTCATAATCCATCAGCTGCTCAATGGGATGAGGTTTATCAGCATTCATCTTTCCTTCATTTGGCCTAGCCAACGTATTATTTTGCTTCGGATCTTGGCTGGTAATAGTGAATTCTTGAATCTTATCAACTAAATATTTATTTTGAAATTTCTTTACATTTCTTTGTAGCCTTTTGATCTTTGGCAGAATGAGACTGTTTTCTTTAATTGGCCCTTGGTTCCTTGTTGCCACGTTGGTTTCCATGACGTCCTTGTAGCCCTGATTCTTTTCCTCTTCAGCATCAAATAACGAAACAGAATCCCACAAAACCATGGTTTCCTCTTCTTGTTCCTTTGTTGACGTAGTATTCTCTTTTTTCTCTTCATCTCCATCTTCTGTTAATCTAGAATCTAGCAGCTGATTCATGACCAACGTCATCGAATTTATCCATTGAGGACAATTCTTTTCAGAGTGTGGCTGTTGGTGGAAAGTGAAAAAATTATCCATGCCTACCTCTATTAAATTCATAGATGCAGTATTGTGAGGAGGAGGTTGAGACTGATTGTTATCCTCTCTTTTCTTATAATATGGCCTATAAAACTTTTGTGTTTCCTTCTCTTTCTCCAAATCTATGATTTTGTTGGAAAGCTTCTGCATCATTTTGGCCATATTTTCCAAATTTGACGACTTTTCTTCCTTAGGATTAGTAAACAATAATGCTTTTCTTCCCGCACCTTTCTCTCCTGACTGTTCTGGATAGTCTTCAATGCTCTCTCTTTCAACTTCCACTACTTCTACTTATTCATAGGTTTCCATCAAGGTAGGATTGGCCCTACCTTTGGAAAACATGGCCAAATCAGGGCCTAAGGCTGAAGTATAATATTCAATCATAACTTTGTCTGAAGGTTTATCCATTTCAGAAAAATTCTTGAGATAGGCTGCAAACCTTTGTGTGAACTGTGCACTTTTTCCTTTATTTCTTTCTTCAAGGCGCATAGCCCTTTCATGAGGGATGCATGAGTTTTCTGAGTTGCATACTTACTTCTGAAAATTCTTTCAAAGGTATCCCAATCAGGGATAGACTTAGCAAGAAACCCAAAGTACCACAATGCTGCAGCTCCTTTAAGGGTATGCGAGAACAGTCTGCAGACTACATCTTCATACTCCCCTGCCCTTAATCCTTCAATTTCCAAGTAAAAACTTTGTAGGTGATCATCTACTAGTATTTTCTCATTTGGGTCAAACTTGGGCAACATCTTGTCAAAGGCTTGAGGTAGGTCATGTAATGGAGGTGTCAGGTTTAATGGTGATCTGGCTCTCCATGCGGGGGGTGGATTTGGTGGGTTAGGTGGTGGATTAGCATTTACTCCCGCCATGAGTCTAGGTGGAGAGTGAGGAGGTGAGCCAACTGGAGTATGAACAGGAGAACTGTGAGGGGTATCTGAGCCTTCTTGATTCAAAGGTAGCACAGCTTCCTGTAAGGCTGTTTCTACAAGTTCTTCCCAGTCTCCAACCAGCACTGGGTCTTCTACTACAGGACGATCTTTCTTTTTGTATTCTCTTCTGGGAAATTCAGGGATTATTGGCAATCCTCCAATCTTCTTTACATATGCCCTGGTGTGTCTTCTCATATCATTAACAACTTCGTTGCCAACAAAATATAGATGTTCTCTTTCTTCCGGAATTGGAGTATGAAGCCCACTACTTTCAGAACTGTTACTAGTGGAATAATTTCGGGAAAATAGGTTTCCTCGGCCAGACATGCACTGGCGGCCCTCCTTCTAGCGCCAAAACTGTTGAGGCCCAGAAATTCGCAGGCAACAATAGTAAGGGATTCTCCCCAGTCAACGTTCTCAACTAGCCCGTGACTATTTGGTATGGGGAATCCATCCGGTTTGCGGTCCGGCTACCGTAGGTCAAGGTAACAAAAACAAAGGATTTACCGGTTGCGGCCCGGTCCACTATGTAATTTTGTATTTTTGACTTAAGTATGATATGCAAGTGCCTAATTAACCATGCAGGGTGATAAGATGCAAGGAGCAGTCACAACATGATGTGCAAGTTCTTACCTCTCGTCTTAGACTCACTAGCATCTAAATCACATACAACAAGAACTTAAAACTACCTACCTAATCTATCCCTAGGGAGCAGGATTATCATTCATTGGTGAGTAATATATTTTGTACATGCATAATGAAAAGTTACAGATAGCTGACACTTCTTTCAAGACACATGAACAATTGCAGATTTTTGAACAACCAGTTAGCCAATTGTTTTATGAACAACATTCATTACTCACAGTGGAAAACATCACAAAATATACTGAAAAGCATTCAACAAGAACATAGGTTCAGGAATTTAAACACTCTCACAGTTAATGAAACACAGTTGAAAATGAAATAGTTCCTCTTCACCATTCTTCATTTAATCACATTTATACATTCCACAGTTCGCTTTCTCCAGCATGCAAAAGTTGCAGTTTCTGATTGTAAAACGAAATAATTCCTCTTACAAGCAAATGGTTTACAATTTTTTCCAGGGAAAAAGTCCCGTCTAAGTTCTACTTTCAAATATTTAAACTATAACTACAGACCGCTTGGGCTGGCCTCCAAACGTATGACCTTTTGGTTTCTTGAACGTTTCATATCCCTCTCTCCATCTTTTCTTCGTATGCTCATGAGCAGTTGGGTACCTGCTGGACCTTTCCGTCCTGCTCCTCTGTCACCAGTCATTTTGTCTTTTCCTTCGTTTGTCTTTCTTATGATCCTGCTAGTTTCGGATCTACCTCTACCAAACGGTCCGTTTTCCTCCACGCCACGGTAGTTTGACATATCTCCCAAACCTACATGTAATCAAACGACTAGCATCATTTATTGGTATTGCATTATAAAATAGAGCAGCGAATTACATCAACTGAAACGGCCAACCCCAAAGAAATGGCCAGGTGCACCGCCGAAACCACTACCTTGTTTATCCACGGGTTTGCACAAAACTACCAACGACAGGAAACGAGGACTCATCGTATGCTCAGGGCACTAGCATCGGAAGCTAAAAATCTCACCCCAGCCGCAACGGCGGAAGAAAACGAAGTCATGGGAAAGCGATCGACGAGCGGGAAAAAAAAATCTAATTGGAAGTCGGAAGGGAAACCCCATCGGAAACCAAACGACTTTCCCAGCCGCAACGGCGGAAGGAACAAAGGCTAGAGATAACCAAAATGCGGGCGGGAAAATACTTTAGTTGGAAGATCATTGACATCGGAAGCAAAAATCATTGCACAACCACTATGGCGGAAGAGAAAATACTACGGACCTAGGACTAAAGGCAGACTCGCATCGACAGTCGGAGCAATTTATACTTCGGGTGGCTAACTGATTTACGAGCCGCAACGGCGGAAGAAAAAGAGGTTACGGACAGGCGGCGGGAAAACTCTCAATCGGAAGTCGGAAGGATTTACACTTCGGAGGCTTAACCACTTTGGGAGCCGCGACGGCGGAAGGGAAAAAGTTATCAGCCGCCGATTTAACATGGTACGACGCCCGATCAAATAGAAAAAAATAAGTGTTCGAAAAGCTTTAAAAAATAGCAACGGTGAAAAAACTGTTTTACCTTCGAACCATGACTTTTCAAAGAACGAAAGATCCAACTTACCCTTGGCTAGCAAAATAAACTCACATCCGTGACCAACCACAGAATTCGAACACTGACAACCTTTGGAACAGGCTGAAAATCAATCTGTAAAATCATTTGAATTTAAAATACGACCCAAAAATTCAAGGATAAAATGACCTGAAGCAAAATTCGATCATGAGGAGGGGCCCAAAATTTAAAAAACTTGGGGAGAACAGTTGCAGCCGCAACAGGTCGATATGATAAAATATACTTTAAAACAGTGCATATATTTCAAATAATAAAAGTCCATTATGTACATATATAACAAAATTTCCAAAACATGAAAATGTATACATCATCAAGTCAATCAACAAGTGAACCCACCATATCTCGAGATGACCTTGAGAACCACTCAAATCTATTTGGGTGGAATTTCATTACCCTTGGAACAACAATTTGAATAATACATCCTCCATGAGATTGATGCTCCTGCCTCTACATGTTGTTGCTAATTATATTCACAAGAATGAGGTTGCAATTGTGGATGTCTTAATGGTGGTTGAAACCATCTTTAACCTACAACATTAATCATAACCTTGTCACTTGGTTGTAAAATATATAATTATATTTCTTATGTTATGTAGCAACATGTGGTACCCAACTAAAAGAACATGTCTAAGTTATTGCATTACACATGGAATATTCAATGCATGCAGGGATTTGACCTTGATAACTTGGGTAATAATGTAGGGTTAAGTTTGTCATACAAGTGAACTTACAACACTAACATGGCATAATTGTAAATCACCTCATGTAGGTCACTTGGATGTTAAATCAATGCTATATAAATACCATTCTTCATTGGATTTTTAATAGCTTGCAATATAGAACATGTGTCCATGATACCACAACGTTATTTATTATTAATCACAAATGCATCGATGGGTCATGAGGCCATTGAATGATTCAGAGAACGCTCATGGGTCCCTGGTCTAGTATGGTTGTGAGTACTATAACAAACCTGCTATTGTGAAAGTAATTACTTATTTCCACAAATATTATCATAGAACAACACTTTGAACAAGTAGCAAGATTGGATCATCTATTCGCATGGTTTCTATTCCTCTAGCCATTTCCAAGAGATGGAACAAGGAGAGGGGTCAAGTGGACTATGGTTATAAACTCTAGAGGATTGACAATTAAATTTGTATCCAAGAAGACATGTGCACACTGTCAAGCCATCTAAGCTTCCAAATGTGCAGAGGGTACTTTGATGCGTTGTGATCTAAGGGATTGAGGTTGCTAAAATTTGCCTACGCCTATTTCAAAATCAGCGTTCTCTTTTTTTAATAACACATCAACACAAAATTAGTATATGAAACACATATGTAAGACACCAGATGT
>LPNX010134081.1:47758-58253 GCA_001517045.1 Pseudotsuga menziesii
ATTTTGTCTACATCAAGTATTATCAAGTATTGCACTTTTTTTATTTTACAAGTTTGCTTTTTAAGTATTGCAGTTTTTTATTTTACAAATTTGTTGTTTACATAACTAACAGGTGGATCGTGATTTCAAGGTGGACAGCTTCAATATCTAAGCTAAGAGCTGGATCGCTTTTGTCCTTAGGTTAACTGTCGGCCCTCATCGATTATCCTATGTTCACTGGAGTCTCTTTTATTATTTCGTTTCAACCGCTTCCACATGTTGCAAGATTGCACCGTCAGTAGCCATGCCATGGAAGCTCCCCTACCACGCATCGTTGATAACCTGTAATGAACTCCACCAAACTCCAACTGCATAGAACGATGGAAAGCGGATGTAACAGACGTCTACGGATTGTTTCCATGGATCCGATTAATTCAACTAACACATATATTAAAAACTTAAATTATTAGTTAAAGATACAACTACCTTAGTTAACGATACGACAACTATATAAAAAACCTAGTTGCACAAATGTCGATTTCTTATGAATCTTGTTAATCCGATCAACAATTTCCAACTCTCAAATATAAGAATTATTATGCCTATCAGCGTAAAAAAAAGATATATCAAATCACCCACATATTTAGAGGACCGAAATTCCTCAAAACTGGGAGGTTTACTTCACTTGGAACACTAGAAGACAGTTTGGGAGAGAGTACAACTTAAGAGCAATGATTGGAGGCCAAAGTTCTGATACAATGTGAAGGATTGGACCTCTAATTTATGTCAGTATGATTCAGGACTTTTGTTAAACACTTTACATGAAACCTTAACCCACACTATAACTAGCTCAAAATTGGTAATTTGAACCCAGGAGACAATCTCAAATCCTAGACTAGCAAATGGAGTTGTTTCAATTTGACTCGAACCAACACAAGGATATGGTATGAAACGGCCATCTACAAGTATGAAAAACTTTTATCTTGGGGGTTTAGAGTCCATACATAGTACGGTGGGAACATTCTTTGGGTATATCATGCCCGGGACGGTCCTAAGATCATGTAGTTTAAGTCCCTGGGACTTCTGTGGAAACCCAACAGTTCCTGGTGCTTCACTGGATGTATCTAGACTCTGATGCCGTCCTATATTCAATCAGAGACACTTGGTTCATAGTTTCAAAGGTTATTTTATGGCTTTGATGGATTTGGGAAAATTTTGACAATTCATGACTACACAGTAAGGTGATTTCCAAACAGATACAAATGAAATCAAACCCTCAATAATTATGAAACAAAGGTTGGGGATGGGTTCTTTACTGTCCCAAAACCTACGGCAACTTACAGAAGTTCATTTGGTGTCCTAGATCTCAAGAGATGGCCAAATTGCTACATACTAGTCAAATTTACCAAGCCAACCAGCTAAACAATTTCTCAAGCATTCCCAATTGTAATCTGCACTCATGAATTCTTAAACCAATGTTGGGGATGGAATATTTGGTGTGCTACATACCTGCAACACTTTCCAAAAGTCAAATTGGAGCTTGGGTTCTTGAGATGTGCTTTAAAAACTTAAAGCTAGTCATAAATATTATCACATTGAACACAAGCATAACAATTCTTTGAAATAAGCAAATTGCACAACATATAAAGGTTTTGATATTATTCATGATAGATATGCAATACATCATATAATTACAGGACATAAAAACCATATTACATAAACTTTAAAAGACTAGGGGGCCATCTCCCTAATGGATTTGCAAGGGGCACATCACCCAAGCAATTGAGAAGCAATGAAACTCAATCATAATAACAATACATCAATTAAGCTAACCTCCTCTAGTGTTCCTTGTTGCTCCTTTTAAACTTGAGAGATCTCCAATACCATGGAAAAATACCATATATGAGTGAAAACCATGTTCCCTAACCACCTTGGACCAAGTTTGTCTACTTAACCAATACCATGGAACATCCAAAACCATTAACCATACACGAGGTGGTTTACCACTTTGACCTTATCTCTCCATGAATGTGTCGTTAACCTCTACAACAATTTCCACAAACTAAGTCTCCCTCCTAACCACTTTTTACCACTTCTCTCCCTTCAAATTTGAATTTGGACAAACCTTCCTTATTGATCTCCTCTAGCTTTCGTTATCTTAGGGAAACACCCTATTACATGGGAGAATACTTCTATTTTCCTCCAAAACATCCCTTAGACTTGGTCAAACATTAATGCACCTTCCTTAATCATCATTTGGCCCATTCACACCTTAGACAATCTTTTACCTTGATTTAAATATTTTTCCTTACAAAATTTTACCCCATTTTAATACAAAGGCAAACTTAAGATAAATCCAAATTCCCAAATAAATTTAATTATCCATTTGAACTTTGGATAGGGAATTTCCCCTTTCACATTGGTTAGGATTTTATATTATTTACCTGGATTTTCCATTTGAAATCCTCACCAACCTTAGGATACTTAGTTTAAATGATAAATCAACGTAGTTGAACATCTCCTTCAAACTCCTACCTTGGTCATTTAGCTTAGATTTGGCAACTTTCATGACCATGATTAAATGACTTAAGACTTTGTGGTCTTTGTGGTCCTTAGCCAAGTTTGGGGTCATTAGAGGCGCACTAACCTGCAAGGTAATTTATTTAATTGTATTCATATAAAACTTGTCTCTATTATATACAGTTATTTCCACTTCATCATGATTGATTTTGACTGATTACCTCGATAATGAAAAGAAAATCGACAATTATATCACTACAAAATACATTGTTAAATATATCAAAATTAAACCAGTGTTGTCATTGAATAAAATAATTATACATTTACATAAATAAATAGTTAAAGTAACATAAAAAGGAATAAACGCCACTACCATGAATACAAAAGAATAAACACCACCACCATGAATACAAACACAAAAGAATAATACATACAAAATCATTAAAGACTTTTCACCTTATATTCAAACACTATAACTATAACTATAAGTAGAATACTACAAAATTATTTATAAAACTCGCATCCGATTCCAAGAGAAAAGAGAGCAAATGAATTGAAATAGTTTTTATTTATTTAATGAATAAATAAATATCAATTGCTAATATATGAGTTCTTACATCATAAAAATCATTACAAATGGGATTCTTCTCTCAAATAAAATCCAATTCATTAACACCACTCTCACTTTCACTGTTAAGCTTCATTTGCTCTTTTTTTTCCTTGATTGTTGTAAATCCTTTGTTAGTTGTTTGTTTTTTGCACCGAAGATGTGCATTCCACAACCCAGTAAGGGAGAGATGTGTAACTCCTATACTCATCTTAGAGTTGACACATGTATCTTATAAAATAAAATAAAAAAATATTAAAAAGAACTTATCTGCTTAAATTAAATTTAAATTATTTAGAATTGAATATATATAAAACAACATAACAGATAAACTAAAACCATAAAAATTAGATTACATATTTTTACTTTAAAAAAGAGTTTGCACCCTGAGAGATTTGATCCCTCTCGATGCTTGATAGATCCCCTTTTAGATGGATCTATACTAGTGGTTTCTACACCCATAACATGATCAACATAAATGAACGTATTTACAAAATGAAATAACTTTAGTCGCAACACCTCCTATAAATGTCTATCATCTAAGAAAATGAAAATATTTATTTCTACCTAATATGAGTTAGTTGAGAATGTCCTATAAGTTCCTTCAATGTATTCAATTTTTTTTCGTGAAAAGAAACCAATTTTTGAAAACTTTATTTTTTAAAATTAAATTTTGTTTATATGACCTTGATGTTCCACCAACGGAATCAAGGGCCGCCTTCCCCGAAGTAGATCCGACACCTGTGCGGCACCACCACCCAATGCCACTAGAAGGACACTCGCATGTCGTGATCTTACCTAGGAATTTACATATCATATTACTTAAAAACTAAACATTTTTCATAAGATTCAATACTTGATAGAGAAGCATGCGATAAGTGCTTTGATGCTCCCATGTTGTACAACAAAACCCCATATCGATTCACCATTACCATATTCAAGCTCCGACCATCGAGCTAATGAAGTCACGTTGATGTTTCATCCCATCTCTAGGAAGGAATGGATAAAAGTGGTTAGAACTCCCAGCTTTATGTCCATGTTTCTTTATGCCATATAAAGAAATTGGTGACACCATTAATAACCTTTTCCTTCTAACCCATCCATGTTATAGAATCATTTATTTGGCCTGCACACTTCTCAAGTGTTGGGATGCCTCTCTAAATTCAATGGTGGGCATAGTAAACACTACAACAACTTGCAATATAGCTATCATGGGATGTCAGACTTTCCCATAACCATTCTTCTTCAACTTGACCAATGATGACCCCAATTTTTCCAGTGATTGAGACATAGTGATTACACCTTCGAAACAAGTTATTATTTATGATTGACATCAAAAAAAAATTGATTTCTCATTATTGTATTGAAATGTGATTGTGACATTGGAGGGAGACCCAATATGATTATGTCATTGTTAACCATTTTGAGTCTTGAATCCAACGTCATATTGAGAAGAAAATAATTTGAAAGGCACGTATATTCCATTATGAAATATTGATATATAAAATGTGTTAGATATCTATCTTTTTAAGAAAGAAAAAAATATTTAAAATTGATATTCATCATATGTGAATCAAAGCTTACATATACTATGCGACAACAACCAATAAACCATCATCCTTCTACATATATTTTTCAGTAGATTACTTATGTCCTATAGTTCCTAAACCATCATCCTTCTACATATATCATCCTTCTACAACAAAAAGGCAAAAACTCTCTGAAAAAAAAGAGAGAAAAACTATTAAACTTGTTAAAAAGCTTAAGACGAAAAACAAACAATCTTACAAGAGACAAGCTTAGAAGAAAGATACGAATCCTTCTTCAACCAAGAGGCTATCCATAAAGTCTTTAAATTATATAAGGCCATTCATATCCCCAATAGCATATTTGGAGAGAGAATCTTCTAATTGATTGAAGTTTCTATAATTGTGAACAAAAGTGAGGATATTAAAACTATCTATCAGCTCTCTGACTCGAACACACCATTGTTCTAATTGAAGAACTTGAATGCTTGAATATTCTGAAGCCTAATTAATAATAACACTTGAATCACCCGTTACTTCAAGGAGCATAATACCTCTGAGTTTAGCAAACCACAGAAGACCCCATAACACCAACAACTCACCAACAACTCAACTTTTGTATTAGAACTTTTACCGCTTCTCATTCATAAATGAATAGAGTGATTGTTATGCAATTGCAAGACCATACCAGCTCCATAGTAACCACTTTTCTTGACACCATAAAAAACATTAATTGGAATAGAGTCGTAAAAACAAGGTCTAACTTTAAAAGTAGCAGATTTGACTAGAATTTTTCTTTCAAGGAAAAAACCAACTAAAAAGCAACTTTAACCTCCTATGTATATTTTAGTCCACAATCTTACTAACACTATCCACTATTGCAATAATATTTGATTTAAATTTTTGTAATCCATTGTTATCATTCATTTTCTTTCATTTTCTTTAAGTCAACATTTTTACAACAATCCATATAATGGTATAAGGATTCTTTTTGCGCCAGACGCTCTACAACCCAGTATGGGGGAGATCTTGCAATGTTATGTAACATTATGTAAAGTTATTATTTTGTTACTAACAAAATAATAAAAAATAAAAAATTTAATTATCCGCCAAAATAAATATCGGCCAGAAAAACAACCTAATATGGGGGTGATGTTGTAATGTTCCTACCTAACAAAACAATAAAAATAAAAAATTTAACTATCAACAAAAAAAAAAATGTGGGTCACAAAAAAAAACACAATATGGGGGGAGATGTTGTAATGATCCTACCTAACAAAATAATAAAAAATAAAAACTTTAATTATTCTCAAAAAAATGTTTGCCTTGCACATGGTTTTAAAACCATGTGCAATGCCTCCTAAACAACCCATGGTTTTATTGTACATGGTTTAGGAGGGCCTTGCAATTAGTTTTAAAACCATGTGCAAGGCCTCCTAAACAACCCATGGTTTTCTTCTACATGATTTAGGAGACGTTGCAAATGGTTTTAAGACCATGTGCAAGGCCTCTTAAAAAACCCATGGATTTAGGAGGGCCTTGCACATGGTTTTAAAACCATGTATGGAGGAGATGTTGTAATGTTCGTTCCTAACAAAATAAAAAATAATAATAAATATTATATGTGCGTTATAAATAATATTAAGTATTAATAATAAAAATATTATATGTCCACCTTAAATAAACAGATGTGTCTTTTGATTTGAATCAAATCAAACATATGTGTCTTTTGATTTGAATCAAATCAATGGCTATATATAGCTATATATAGGCTGAAAATCTCAAGAAAATTGATCCCTCTCGATGCTTGATAAAACCTATGATTTGGATCTAGGATGGTTATACCATAATCACCAATATGACTTTATATTATTAACCTTGCTTTATAATTAAATAGACATAAAACCAATAAGTCAAACTTCTCTTTTATATTAATTAATTTTAATTGTATTTTTTAAAATTTTCATATGTTCTACTTAAACCAAAAGTCTTCATCTATAAAAATTAAATTCAACAGCCTTTTATGTTCAAAGAGACATGGAGCCAATAAGTCAAACTTCTATTTTATATTAATTAATTTTAATAAAATTGTTATTTTTAATGTTTTCATCTCTCCTATAGGTTTGAACCAGACCATTTTATCATTGGAATTAGCGCTTCAGCAACCTTTTATGTTCTTTCCTAGTTAACCCTTTGACTCTCATTGAAGTCAATAGTCTCAATTTTTTGCGAGTGAAGTGAGGATTCTCATTTCGTTTTCCAGAGATCCTCTTGTCAAGTGTCATATATGCATATTTTTTATAGATTTATTTTTTATTTTTTATAATAAATTTAATAAATTTATGATATATTTATTTTTTATTTATTTTAAATTGTTATGTTTATGTTGCAAAAAATAACTGTAAAAAACAACTGCGCATTTGCCAGAATATCTTTCTTTGTATAAAAATATTGTTTCACTGTCATAGTAATAAACGAAAACCAAACAAAATATATCACCGTCCCAATTGTTTTTTCACTGGAATTTCAAGATTTTCTATTTTCAAACAAAAGTCTCATTAAAACATAAACATAAGTTTCAAATCCAACAACATTATTGTTTTCTTCCACTAAACATGTTTTCTCGTTCCAACATTTGCACATTAGTGTACATCCAGTCCAGTAGATAATTGGTATCTTTGTCTTTAGTAAAACAAATTGGGTGCTGCTATCTATAAAAATAAAATCACTGCTCCAGTAACAATGGGTTTCTATTGTGTCTCGATGCCTGTTTTTGGTTCAAATTATGCAAAATGCACCACTGGCCTAACCAAGTTTAGTTGTGAATGTCTGGTTGCTTTTGTTTTAAGCTTTGTGTTTTTGAAGCATTAGAATGCAAGTTTCTATTGTCAACAATATTAACAATTGTTTAAGTGTAATTTCTTATATATATATATAACACTTCTAACTATCAAAACAATCTCTTATTTGCTCCTTGTTTTAGCTAGTGTGTTTTTTTATTTCGCAGACAATAGAAAATTGCAGTTCACAAAAAAGAATGAAAAGAAAGAAAAAAGAATCGTTGTATTTAGTTTAAAACCAAACACATTTAGATTTGTAATGTTAGTTCCTAACAAAATAAAAAAATAATAAAAAATATTATATGTCAACCATAAATAATATTAAATATTAATAATAAATTATTATATGTCGATCATAAATAATATTAAATATTAATAATACAAATATTATATGTCTAGCTTAAATAAAAAGATGTGTCTTTTGGTTTGAATCAAATCAATACCTCCTTGAGTGCAATACTTAATAAGAGGTGTGCACCTCTAGATATTTGATCTTTCTCGGTTCTTGATAGAGCCTAGGATTTGGATCTATGCTGGTTTTAAAATTTTAAAAACAAAAATCATAAAACAACCTTTCTTGAGTCGAAATAAGATATCACATTAAGCTCATCGAATATAAATTCTATTAAGAACTTAATACATGCGTGGCAAACTCAATCCAACATTCATACTCATTTTATAATTAATTAATATCAATTTTATTAATCCAAATTTGGCAACGGTTTGGCGGCATCTTCGTTTGGCTATGTGGCCTAGTGCAGTCGCTTTTCTTTATTAGTGATGATGATGATGATGGTGATTAATGTCTACTAAGACCAAACTTTGGTCTGTCGGACCTAAACAAACAAATTAATTAGTTTGTTTTAAAATTGTATTCCTATGCTCAAAGAGCTTGGTGAGAAGCATCCCAAAGAGCTTGGGGTCAACCTTGTTTAACTCCAATATTACACTCAATATCTCTCGACCACCCCTCGTTACTCTTAAACTTGGCAATTACATTATTTTATAATCTTACTGCGATAGCTCTCAACTCGAAAGGAACCTTTAGCTTTTCTAATATATTCCAAAGGTTATTTCTAGGTACTATATTGAAATCCTTTCTAAAGTTGACAAAGCAACAAAAGAGTTTGGATTTATCATTACGACATTCCTCCATAATGATCCTAAGGGTGACGAGGTGGTCCATTGTTGAGTGTTTCCTTCTAAATACCGCTTGGCCTTTAGCCTGCTTACCTTCACTTTCAAGCCATCTGCTGATCTTCTTTTCCAAAATAATACCATATAACTTAGATAAGAGGGGGCTAATCATAATTGTCTGATAATTAGAGGGGTTATTTGTATCCCCACTTTCAAAAACAAGGATAATGAGACTCTGAGTCCAAGGTTTAAGGAGCCCCTGCTTGTCTGCTTTATTGAAAAGCTTGTGTATGTGAGGGATGAAAACATGAACCTCCAATTTTTAAGATTTCTTCTTGGTAACCTTCAATGTCCTTAGCATTTCCATTTGCCAGACGCTTAACCCCAAAATCTATGTCTTCTAAAGAGAAAACTTCTACCATTGTGAGCACGATTTCAAAGTTGTCTATTACATTCGGGGATTCATAAATCTTTTTCAGATAGGAATTTCAGTCATGTAAAGCAATTCTATTATTATCTTTAGTTTTTCTAGTAAGAATCTTCCTCCAGAATTTCTTAGGAGCCACCTTAGAGAGGTGTAAGATATTTTCTTGTCTTTTATGAATATATTGCATTTTTTTTCTTTTAGTTAGGTCTTTGTATATTTTTACCTTGTTAATTTTAAGAGACTCATCAAGAGCTTCCTTAATTTCTCTTCTCGCACTCTTACAATCTTTATCATACCAAGGGTTGGTTTTTCTATTTTGTTTATTACTTGAGACTTCAATTGAGAACTTGGTAATAGAATGTGAGAGGGCTGTAAACACATATTTCATTAAATTTGGAAATATTCTATTACAAGGACTTCATCCACATTGATTTTTTTTGGAAATCTCTAAATACAAATTCTATTAAATCTAGAAAAATCAACTCAAAGAACTATTCCATTAAATTTGGAATAATTAATCCAATGAACTACTTTCTCAATTAATATTTTTTATTTATTTCGAGTAAAACTTTAGTATTCAACTATTCAAAAGGAAATATTACATCTCAATTAGAACTAGAGGAAATATTACATCTCAATTACAACTAGATGGGTTAGATCTAAAATTTAGAACTTTTGCAAGATTGAGTTCCTTCAAAATGAGAAAAGTCGTAGCCTTTGAATCCTACATAATTTATATTAATATTATTTATAGGTTGTATTAGATGTTAAGTTGATTAAATTATTTTACGACATAATATCAACATTGTATTTGTTATTACAACAATTATAAACATTGTCATAGTAATTATTTTTGTCTTCGTTATGTATGTTGTTTTATTTTTGGAAATTGGCACCACTTATAATCAAAAAGAAAAAATATCATATGACTTTAAAGTCCAAGTTTTATCCTTGTAATGATTAAAGTAAATTATGAATTAAATTAGCAACATAATTTATTATTGTTGTTGTTGGCAGTGGTAGTGTATTAGAAACTAAGTTGATGAATTCTTACTTTATGAATAATAGATTAACTCGAGAAATTTCTTACCTATAAATTTATTTAATGATATTGATGTTAGTAAAGCCTCCCTTATTTATTAATATTAACTATTTTAATAAGCAAAATCAATTATGAACTAGAATAGCATTAGCGCAATACAATTTGATTTTTTTATATACAATAGGAAAGGGAAAAAACCAACTAAACTAATTATTGCAAGTGTTCATTATTTATTTATGAAGCATTTGAACAATGTGTTTAATTGAAAAGAGCATATTTATAATGAAAACATAGATATCTTACAATATTTATATTAACATTAAGATTGTATATCATCTATTAATTTATGTTAGGGCACGGAGGAATCGAACCACCATCGTCCTGCTTGTAATGCAGGTGCTCTTCCATTGAGCTAGC
>LPNX010134089.1:10452-39969 GCA_001517045.1 Pseudotsuga menziesii
TTTAAAAATAGTTTGTTTTGATTGTCATTAAGTTATTTATATTTACACTAATTTAAGTCGTGGCAAAGAACATAATTATAAATATATTTGACCTAAAATCAATTCTTATTAATAATATGTCCAATTTTTAATTATGATAAAGTTAAGTGTGTCTTTAAAACTGTTTTTTAATTTAGGAAGATCTTAGATTCAAATCTAGATAGATAAAGTATGTATACGTTGAATTTAATAATTATGTACATGATTAAAATATATAATGATGTTGGTTGAAAATTCCAGTGTCCTTACATACCATGCTTGGTCACCCTCACAAGCATGAAGATTACAGAGAGAAAGGTGAAGCTCGAATTCGAGTCCGACAGAGAGATTCTCTGCTTCTAGCTTTGATGCTTCTTTCTAGGATGTCGATGATAGCCTGAGTGAGGATACTACCCTTTTTATTGCATTTGGATCTCCATGTCTAAGGATATGTTGGTCGATATGTAACTGGAGAGCTTGGGACACATACCCCTTCATAGTTGGAGTGTACAAGTCGTGAAAGAATTAGTTGCATTTTAATGTGAATAGGTTCTTCATGTTCTGTGCTTTGTGTCTACAATAAAAACACTTGAACCAACAAGGGATTTCAACGTTAATATATATTCAATGAAGTATGGGAGGAGGAGGCGGGGAAGGGAGCGGAGATCTGCTCCCTTGGCCGCAAAAGAGTCACCCTTTACTGGTGGTGCGATTCTCACAATCGCGCCGCGAGTAAAGGGTGGTTATTTTGCGGCCAAGGGAGTGGATCTCCGCTCCCTCCTCCCTTCCCTGACTCCTTTTCTCTCAACATTAATATTTATTCAATGAAGCATGGGTGGAGGAGGTAGGGAAGGGAGGAGGGAGCAGATATCCGCTCCCTCCTCCCTTCCCCGCCTCCTCCGCCCATGCTTCATTGAATATATCTATGGAGTACCGACATACATAAACCTCTTGGATTTAGTAGAGGGATTGAATATTGTAATCGAGTAGTTTTATCGAGTACGGGAATTGAGTAAAAAAATTGACTCTTGGATCGACTGTATTGACACCTGGCATCGAGTGCATCTGACTACCAGATCGTGTACCGGCTGTGGCATCACCACTTGAATTGACTAGGGTCTATAAGAATGACCTTCTTTATATACGTTTATGAGGCTATGTAGTGAGGTGCTCAATGTGACTTCCTAGCTACAATCAACTTGCAATGACTCCCAGTTGAGAGTGGCAATTGTGAACATGGGGAATATTTCCTTTTCTTTCTATCAGATAGTGGAGACCTGTACCTCTTTCTTGTATGTCACAGTCAGTAAAACCTCCTACCTCTATCTGGTATGATTGTATATGCATTGCTCTATTATTTGGATATGTTGTATACTCTACCTAGGCAATAATTGTTTCCAGCCCAACCAACCAACCGAGTAACCTAGCCAATGTGAATATGATTGACTCTTGGCTCAACTAGTGGCAAAGAATCCTGGATCGAGTGATTGAGTAGCAAGATCGACTGAATAAACACACCTTTCATCAATTAGCCAGCGACTCGATTTAGCTTCATAATGGCGTGGTGTGCTCTTCTTTCTGTCCTGTCTTATTCCAAGGCTAGAGAGTAGCCGCCTAACTGTCCACTTGGCCTCAACCCTCGACCGCTTTGTAGCATCTTTTTAGGTTTTGTTCGACTCCTTCAAAAAATACAAAAGACAACCCGAGTCTTTTCTCCCTGGATAAGTCTCATTTGATGTCGCAACCGATGCTTAAAACATATGATTCTATCTTCTCATTCTTCGAGTGATCATTCTCTGCTTCAAATAGGAGGGGAATTCCTCTGCCTAAAGGTGATGATCCTTACTTAATGTAACGTGGCAAGCCAAAAACTAACTTGTGGTCCATCCATCAGAGCAATCGATCTAACCGATAGATGATGCTTAGTTAAATCGTAGTCAAGGTCTGTCTTAGTATCAGGTTTCATTCTCTTTTGCCTACGGCCTATTTGACATCGTGATAATAAACTTGTACTCCACCCATGCTTCATTGAATATATCTTAACATTGAGAGAGGAGGAGGCGGGGAAGGGAGGAGGGAGCGGAGATCCGCTCCCTTGGCCACAAAAGAGCCACCCTTTACTGGTAGCGCGATTCTCAGAATCGCACCGCCAGTAAAGGGTGGCTCTTTTGCGTCCAAGGTAGTGGATCTCCGCTCCCTCCTGCCTTCCTTGCCTCCTCTGCCCATGCTTCGTTGAATATATCTATGGAGTACCGCATACATAAACCTCTTGGATTTAGTAGTGGGATTGAATCTTGTAATCGAGTAGCTGTATCAAGTACGGGAATTGAGTAAAAAAATTGACTCTTGGATCGACTGTATTGACACCTAGCATCAAGTGCATCCTAATACCATATTGAGTACTGACGGTCGCATCACCACCTGAATTGATTAGGGTCTATAAGAATGACCTTCTTTCTGTCTGTCTATGAGGCTATGTAAGTGAGTTGCTCAATGTGACTTCTTGGCTATGACCGAATTGCAATGACTCCCAACTGAGAGTGGCAATTGTGAACATGGGGAATATTTCCTTTCCTTTCTATCAGCTAGTGGAGACCTGTACCTCTTTCTTGTATGTCACGGTCAGTAAAACCGCCTACCTCTCTCTGGTATGATTGTATATGCGCTACTCTGTTATTTGGATATTTTGTATACTCTACCTAGGCAATAACTGTTTCCAGCCCAACCAACCAACCGAGTAACCTAGCCAATGTGAATATGATTGACTCTTGGCTCAACTAGTGGCAAGGAATCCTGGATCGAGTGATCGAGTAGCAGGATCGACTGAATAAACAAACCTTTCATCAATTGGCTAGCGACTCGATTTAGCTTCATAATGGCACAGTATTCTCTTCTTTATGTCCTGTCTTATTCCAAGGCTGGAGAGTAGCCGCCTAACTATCCACTCACCCTCAACCCTTGACTACTTCGTAGCATATTTTTAGGTTGCGTTCGACTCCTTCAAAAAAGACAAAAGACAATCGGAGTCTTTGCTCCCTGGATAAGTCGCATTCGATGTCGCAACCGATGCTTAAAACATATGATTCTATCTTCTCAGTCTTTGAGTGATCATTCTCTGCTTCAAATAGGAGGGGACTTCCTCTACTTAAAGGTGATGATACTTACTTAACGTAACGTGGCAAGCCAAAAAATGACTTGTGGTCCATCCATCAGAGTAATCGATCTGACCGATAGATGATGCTTAGTTAAATCATATTCAAGGTCTGTCTTAGTATCAGGTTTTAATCTATTTTTTCCTACGCCCTGTCTGACATTGTGATAATAAACTTGTCCTCCGCCCATGCTTCATTTAATATATCTTAACGTTGAGAGCGGAGGAGGCGGGGAAGGGAGGAGGGAGTGGAGATCCGCTCCCTTGGACGCAGAAGAACCACCCTTTACTAGCGGCGCAAGGAGGCAGGTAAGGGAGGAGGGAGCGGAGATCCGCTCCCTCCCCCTTCCCCACCTCCTCCACCCATGCTTCATTGAATATATCATGCTTCATTGATATTAACATTGAAATCCCTTGCTGGTTCAAGTGTGTTTATTGCATAAACAAAAGCAAAGAACATGAATTCATCCACTAATGAGCCAGAATGATCATTCCCATGGATTGTTTGAGTTATAAACTTGTTATATTTGAATAATTAGTTGCTACTTTAATATCAAGAATGAGGGATTTGAAGATCTAAAGTTCTTTGTGGTGAATATTTGAACTACGAGTTGCAAACATTTTGGAGAACCCCTTTGAAAAATAGCTTCAATCTAAATATGATATGGATTTGAGGGATACGAGACTTGATATGTATTTCAGGGATACACCACCTTTTATTGATCGTCACCTTCTATTAATGCATAAATCCAACAATAAGGATATTATTATTAGCGATCACCTCACCTCTCATGATGTTTGTTGAGCATAACAACATTTACTGAGATCATTATTCAACCTGCCATTATAATTCGATTGAGCATGATTCATGTTCACAAACTATTAATTCTGTCAAAACAAAGACAACTCCACTGGAACCTGTATAAAAATTTGCTTTCCCAAAAAAATAAGAAGCCACGATATATCATTGCCTTCTCTTGCCAATATAACCCTAATCCCCGGTTCCAACCGTTTATATCAAACCACTGAAGGGTCGCTCCTCCAAATATATGGTAGTTGAGTGGCCCCTCCTCCAAATATATGGTAATTGATCAAAGAGAATCTTAATTAAAATGTTGTGCATTACTATTCCATTTATTAAGTTAATGTTAAATCCTACATTGGGGCATGTGGAGAGGAAGACCATAAAGTTTTGGAAAAGATAATTCATTCAAAACTACTATTCCATTTATAAACTTATTGTTAAATCCTACAATGGGGCACTTAGAGAGGAAGACCATAAAATTTTGGAAAATATAATTTATTGTAAGAAAGGAAACAAAAAAATCCAAATAGTTATGAAAGATTACGAATCTTAGTTATTTTAACATATCCTAATGGATTAGGAAAAAATGTCAAAGTTTGTATTTAGTCTAATAATTCTCTTGATTTTTTAAATGTATTATACTTTAATTGTTATATTAAATATTTAATTTTGATGTTAACACAAGAGACTTCAAAATTTGATAAAATTTAACACAATTCATTTTTTACAATACTTTCAAACATGAGGTCAAGTTTTGGTATTTCAAAAAGTTGCAGGGTCATAGCTCAATGGTAGAGCATCTGCAATAATGCAAAAGATTGGTGGTTTGATTCCACTATTCCGTACTATAAATATTTTCATTTCAGGTATTTATTTGGTTTGACGGCTCCACTGAACTTAGTTGTGCCTTCATCGGGGTACTACGTGGTGACCATTGTGAATGGAGGTGTTCCCAACAAAGAGGAATGGATTCGCTTCATCAGTTAAACACAAATTATATGTCAAAATGTTCTCATGAAAGCGATACCACACTTACTTATTCTTTATTTGTTACAATTATTACTAGATTGTCCCCATGGTATATATTGTTATAGTTCTTACCATTCACCAACAATGGCATTGCTATGTCAACTATCTATATCAATATTTATTTTGTAAATGACTTTTGTTTAATTAAATATTCATTACAATTAAATAATAAAAAAAATCATATATAAGAGCAAAACATGTAGTAATGATCGTTTCTAATTTACATTTTCCCAACCACAAAACATAAAACCAAAATTTAAAACATGTAATTGTAATAAAAACTATGGATTTCCTCTATTTACTATATTTTGTGACACTAATGAACATGGAATCATTGGTAAGAAGCAATTATGTCTATTCACAAAAATACACGCATTGAATAAATTGAATTGGTGATTTGCATTCATTGGGGAAATATAATTCGACATGAATACAGATCATGAAATGAGTTGAATAAATGAAATTAATAAAAACCATGGCTTTTCTCTATTTATTATATTTTGTGACAATAATGAACATGGCATTATTAGCAACAAGCTATTTTGTCTATTGACAAAAATAAACGCATTGAATAAGTTCAATAGGTCATTTGCATTGATTGGGTAAAAATAATTCGACATGAATAGAGATAATGAAAAAATTTGAATAAATGAATTGAATAAGTTGAATTGGTTATTTGCATTCATTTATATTGACCAATTCAATATAATGTAATATTGATGCAATTTTTTTTAATGTAATTTTTTTAATCTTAATGAAACACTTGTGTCGAAGATGTTAAAAGAGCTTCAACCCCTATTAGAAGGGATGCTTGTAGAGGAGCACTTTGGGAATCTTGAAGACATATAAGACCTAATGAAAGAGTAAATTGATGTCCATGAATAAATCCAAGCTCAGAAAATTCCAATTTCGATGAAGAAATTGGCCTGCATGATATTGTTGGTTAGTTTCATGTCTTGAAGAAAATGTGAACTTTGACAACTTTTTGATAAGATATATTTGTAATGTTTTGACTTTCAGACTTTATTTTAGAAATAAATTTTCTATATATAATGTTTTTAATATGTTATTTACATACATGTGGTATAGTTTTTCTTGAATTTATGTGAATTGGCCACTTTTTGGAAAATAAAATAAACTCGTATCATTTTTATACAAAAATTCTTTGAAATCCATCAAATATGACTTTAAATGTATTTATTTTCTTGATTTTTTTACAATTTTGTCAATAAAAATGTCTTGCTTTGTCCATGAAAATGTCTTATTTTAAATAAAAAATAGCAAAATGCATATGTTTTTCATTATAACTTGTTTCTTAATGTATGATATTTGTTAAATTTCTAAAAAATCACTTAAAAATAGAAATTAAAAATATTTTACGACAAAGATTATTCAAATTCCCAAAAAAATGTCTCAAAATGAAAATGCGTGATACTAGTATCAACCCTTTTTGAAGCAAAGGTAATAATAGCTACTAAAATTAGGAGAGAGAAAAATGAGAATTGTGTCGAGTTCTCATTTCATAGTATAAGTGGTTCTATGAGAAAAACTCTACTTGCTACCTCTCGGCCCTCTTGGGAAAACTGTGCATAGATTTTCTTGGTTGGGGTTTTATGCTATGGGTTCGATGTGGGGGTTTTTAAGATTCTCCCTCGGGTATATGATTAAAGACTTGGATTTTAACCATGTCTTAATGGCTTTGGCAGTGGAGTGAAGTTGCAATCCCTCTGGATCTGTGTATAAATTTGGGTTTGTAATTTTACGTGGGTTGTTTAGCAGCGAAAAGAGGAATGTTTGGGCTTCTTAGCACATTTGGTTTTTGTTTATGCAAATCATGTTTTTAGCTGGGGATTTTAGCCATGGGCTGCACCATTGCTTGCAATGGTGCGTTAGCCGATTGCCATGCCTGTGTAAACTTGTTTATGATCTTTAATATGATGAATCTGTATTTTATTTGGCAAGATTTGTGTAAATGGATGCATACTGTTTTTATTATTTGTTTTATCATGATTTTACCTTATGATGTGCATAGCACAATTTCGCTATGTTATTATGTGGTTATGGTGGATTTATGTAGGCATTTTACGACTTGAAGGTTCTATTTATTATGACATTACTTAGTTTCTAATGTAAATATATGGATAGCGTGGGTATAGGCCGTGCCATGAATGGCATGTGCCTTTCCCAAAGTGCAGCGATAGCTCTGTGATAATATTTCCTTACTGTAGATAATCTTAATGAGTAGTGTAGGGGTGATTCGTTAGTAGAGTAATTAGTTCTAAGACTCACTGTGTAAATTAATTTGGCATGGTCGTAACTTATGTTAGTGTTGTGCATTCATTGGTTTCGTAGAGGTGATGGTTTAAAGACCCTCAATGGCAGTGATTGTATTAGATGGTCAATGGAATTTGTCTATTTATATGATATTTGATGTATTTTATAAATCACAGCCCACATACGATTTGATGTATAGCGTTGTCCTTTGTAAGAATGGTTATAGGATTTGGATTGTTGTTTTGTACTTATAATACTTATGGATTGTTTTAAGGCCTTGCCATGGGTCTATACATCCATGGGAATCAATTTCACGACCTCTTTTGGAAAGCAGGGTTTAAATGTAATGTAATAAATGGTATTTTAATAGATAAAAACAAACTGGGCTTGCATGCACACAGGATTCGATTCTTGTTCCTATTGCAATACATGGATTTATAATATGATTTTGTTGTTGTTTTAATATGATATGATTACTGTATATGATGTATTATTTTAATTTATTTATGGTAATGTTTGATGAGTTATGTAATTTTTTTTATGGTTATGTATAGATGAAAAATCGGTTAGAGCTGTGGATTCTTTTGTATGCATTATGAACAAAGATTTGTAAAAGACCTCATGGATGGTCACGATGCTTCGTTCGTTTATTTAGTTCTGACACTGTTAATTTAAATGCAAAGTTTCGATACTAGTATATTCTTATTATGGCAGACCTTCAAACGTCTTAAATGAGTTATTTAAATTTTGGAATTTAAAAGTATAGATATCTTTCATAAATATTTATTCCCGATGACTTTATCTGAATATAAATTTATCTATAAAGTAGTTATGTTTGTAAATAATAACCTAGGTATCTAATTAGTATATTTATCTCTTTAATATTTCTCCTATGATTAAATATACTATAATCTGAACATGTCTCTACCGACCAATAAAATATGTCAGTAGAGTCATAAAGAATAGGTGAGCAATAAATAGCAGGTCTGGATTTACCTATTTTACAGTAATAATTTATGAATATTGAATGAATACAGAAACACACTTTAGAGATGTAATCCTAGATATATGTATCCTATGATAACATTTACAAATCGAGGGATTATTGAAGAGAATACAGACCCTAGCAGAGTCTAGTCAGAAAATCGAATACATAGGGTTAGTAGATACATTGAAAACATTGATCTAACATATTCATCATTTATTCTAGAAAATATCATGGACAGTCTAGGGTTAGATTTTAAGAAAATGTAACCCTAAGAGATATGGAAAGAACCATCATTTTCAGGGTTAAAAATATATAAATAGCATTTACATAAAGCAGCGAGCATTTACCCTAGAAATGAACTTGACATACTAAGAACTCATACCTGTAATTTTTCTTCCTGAAGCTCCTTTAATGGTTGAACCTACACACTTTTTAAATAACAAACATTAACAATTTAAGATAGATCTAACCTCTGATTGTGATGACCAAATCACTTGGAAACTACCACGTTCTTCCGAACCATGACCCGGAACCATTCCTGGTTCTAATATGGATCCATCCAAGCTGGAATCCAACATGCAAGTAGCTTAGAGCTCCTAAGGGGTTTCCTAACTGGTATTCAGTTCTGAATCAATCCTCCTTTCCTTGGAGGAGAAATGTTTCCAGGAAAACACTTGAGAGCAAAATCGGGTAGAATAGTAATTCTCCAAAGATAAAATCAGAGCCCCCAAGCCTTTTCTTGGCTTCAGAATTTATAGACATACTTTTCAGTCAAAGCAACAGTTAAATCAAGAAACCTTGTTTTCTTTATTTAACCCTTTTTTAATTAATATTTAACCCTTGGGAAATTATTAAAATTTTACCTTAGGAACTTTCTACTAGTTCCTAGTTGGACTTTGATAGACATTATACTATTTATTAATCTTTAATAATAAATAATAATTGATGGAGATTCTCTTCTTTCTTTCACTTATTTATAATATTATTATATTTAATTCTTTATACATAACATGTATAAAGTACATAATAATATATAACACTTTATTAACATTTGTCTCCGGGCATCATATACCTTGATCCCTAGACTTAATGGAACTTCTTCATTAAGGTCAAGTAGGTAGATGGTTTAGGTCTACTAGGATAGGTAACTATAAACATCCTTGCATGTTGGATTTCCCTCGTATAACGTGGTATCTCTTAACTATTTTGGTGAGAATACATAAATTCAAAATTTTATTTAATCACTTATAAATAAGTATGATCAGATCAATATTTTTCTCGAGTCATTTTCACTCAGAAGTTAATCAATTATTTTCAGTAACCCCTAGTGCTTACCAGATCCCATACTCAACGCCTATAGTAGGGAGTTACAAACATAGTACAATTCCAGAGCTTTCGCTCAACACTAAAATGCTAGGATGTACTTGTGTGATACACCTAGGGATACAATGGCCAAGGATCCGATGCTCCAGAGCTTATGCTCAACATCAACATGGAATGCTCCAGGGCTTATGCCCAACACATCCAATTATTTTTTCATGTGTTCCATAGCTTCTCTCTCAACACAAAGGTAAGTATTCATGTGCTCCAGAGATTCTTTCTCAACACAATTCATCACTTGCTCAAGTGTTCCATAGCTCCTTTCTCAACAAAAAACATCTCGTCAGACATGTGCTTCAGGGTCCAAGCCCAACACGAACAATCATATACATATATCATCAATAATTGGCTTACACTCGATATATAAAACAAATCATCATGTTCATATGTAGTGGGGTCTTCGACCCAATATAAAATAAAACATCAAAATAATCGTCATAATCAATAGGCATATGCCTATAAGTGTTAGGTCCAAAATTCAAGAATCAATAGGCACATGCCTATAAGTGTTAGGTCCAAAATTCTGGTGATGTTAACAAGTTTTAGAGAGAATCAAAGATAATATGAATTGAAGTAACATGAACCTTTCAATATATAATGAAATGGAATGAGAAAATCAACTATAAACAATGAAATACAGACTACATGGACAATATCAAGCATTGAATATTTCTGATGTAAATAGGGATTTAATCCATTTGTGGTAGGGATCAAAACTGTTTTTATGAATTTAGGAATTGTATGCTCATATTGCAAAGTAGGTATCTACGAAGAAGGAATGTGATGTGTGCATCTAAAATTTTGGTTATTTAAAATAACATAAATATTTATAACAGTTTGAATGGTCCTGTAGAAAATATGAAACACACACATTATAACAACAGAATTATGTTAAACAACCTGCAAGTAGCATTACATATACAAAACAATGTTTTGTAACTTGATTGCATTGTCCTCTTCTCTGAGAGGATGAGAAAAAAATACTTCGTCGTCATATATCAAATAGTCTCAACTAATCTTCTTTCATAGCAAAAGAGAACACTGATTGATGTTGTTACCAATTTGTTTTTCGGACGTCCACTTCTTTTTCACCTTTCAAAATCTCCATCTCCATATATTTTGTAAAAACTTAGACAATGATCACTGAAATGTCTCCACAAAAAGAGTCTGGCAACATTGTTGGTGTGGCTAAAAATGTTGGCATCTCATCTCCAGCCATTATCATAGTTACTTGTCCCTCCAGTTTATCACGAGAGCTTGTGATAAAAATCAAATCATTCTTCTCTCCATTTTCATTCAATTCCCAAACCCTTGGGCACTTTCGTTTCTAATTGCTTGGACAATAGGATATTTCTTCATGTTGGAGAAAGATATAATGATCATAGCAACAACCACCAACATTATCATGGCAATGAATCCCCCAGCAAATATGGTACTGACGATTTCCATACTGAAGCCACGCCACTACTTCCTTTGTTGTTTTCCATCAATGTAATCATACCCTTTCCACGAGTCACCAAGATACCCAGTTTTTGAATGAATTCATCGATGATAAGATGTCGTCTCGTCTGTTGTATTTAGAGGGGTACATATGCATTGAATTGATACAACTTGTAATGTTGCAAACAAAATAAATAATGAAAAGCATATAGTGGACATCAATATATTCTATAGGGTATATCTCTATACCTCCAGAAATAAAATAATAAAACTACTTAATATAATATAACTACTCCATAACAATCTTGGCACGGTTATTTTACTAGCTAAAATCATGGTTGTTTTATTTTACTTGCTAAATGTACCATCCAAAGTGAGAATGAAAGGGTTAATCATATGTGTCTTTGCCATTTATTCTTTATCCATTCTCGATGTATTCTATTGATATGTTTCAAGTTTACTATAGTCGAGCATTAATTCATCATTGTTTATATTTTCTAAACAGGTTGTTGATATAAAAGGTGTGGGCTAGCTATGGAGCAAACCTCCCTCCATCGGACGGAGGAGGAGCAAAGTCAACTTTGACTTTGCTCCTCCTCCGTCCGATGGATGGAGGTTTGCTCCATAGCTAGCTTATTCCGATATACAATGCTAAGGCTACACACTAATTTTTTTTATTTTGAAGCATTAGCGCATGTGAGAACTCTGAGGTTAGAACTATAAGAGAGAAAATGGAAAATATTCAATAGTACTTATAAGCATTTTTCGGGACACCTACTCATCTCAAACTTGACTAAAAATATGTCATGTCTCTATCATATCAAGATCATGCGCTCTTGAAATCAATAATCAAAATCTTTAACAAGTATATAAAGTCAATGTTTATTTTGATTATAATTATTCTCTTCCATGCAAGGAAATAAGTAATTTATACGATTTTGATAGTTGTGCAGTGACAATTTCGGTTTTCTATGATATGGTATTTTGTATTTTATCCAAGCTCTTACAACCCAGCCTCTTATTCCAAAGAAAAATCACTTTTTCGATTCGTAAATTAGAAAGATTTCACTAAATATTATTAACAGTTTAGATATCAATAATTACACAAATTTTGACCAAGCTTTATCTTTTAAAAAGTTTGAAAAAAACATCAAAACTTTTAATTTTGTTGCATTAAATCTGTTACTTAAATCAGAGTTTTCAATGCACAAAGATATAAATCTAAGGAGACACTTTTAAATCATTATTAAAAATCCTAACAAAAGATCGTGATGAAGCTTTATATTGATTCACTCACACAAATCACTTAAAATTGTGCTAAATCTTTACATTGATGTATTAAAACCACTTAAAATATTAGACTCATATAACAAGTCGACCTCTTTGAAGATGGTTATGGATTATAAATAAGCAGACAAATGAGCAAGAAGTGGACTTCGAAGATAAAAATTTGATTAGTAACAAACAATTTTATAGAATTTTAAGCTAAAACAATATATTATCGGATTCTTTCAAAAATTATTTCAGCAAAATGAATTAAGTAAATTTTAATCTCTCCTATCTGCAAAACTTATTTTTATGTTTTGATTCAATATATAGGTTTTAAGTCTAAATCTCATTCCGACTTATATGTGCCCCATGCTTGTGGGTTGTGTAGATGCACCTGGGGTTATAGTGATAGCCGACCGGAATGGACCCCGTGTCACGCGAGTACCAGAATCACTTAGTTACCGATTCCGCGGTATAAAAAAATAAAAAAATAACTACATAAAAAATTCTAACACATTTTAAGACAAAAATATCCCTCAGAATATTAAATTAGTACAGAAAAAAAAAAACTTAGCATTTTATAATGAATTTACAAACTCATAAAAATAGAGTATGACAAAATTATAAAGAAGAAAACTATGTTTTCTATCAAACTACTCGTGATGGAGTCTCTTAACTTCAAAACATTATTATAGTTTATACAATATTTTGGAATTGAATCATTAATAATCTTAACTTTTCACTAAATCAAAATGACATTAACAATAAATACTCATTTTCTCTATATTTGGACAGTATAAAAAAAATCAAAACTATATTGGGCATTCAAATAACTAATTGGTGAATGACACTCATGATGTAGATCCTTCAAATCCCATTCAGTCAAAAAAAATATATGATAAAATCTAATAACATTGCCCAATTCAATGGCTTGAAACGATGGGCTAGGGATGCCTCTTCAAAATTCAAAGTGATATGTTGCCCATTCATAAAGTCAATGACCTAAAAACACTGCGATGGGTGGTGGATGCATATTAAACTACTCATGATGGATTCTCTTCTCTTAACTTCAAAACTAATAGATCTTGAACCTCGAGCCCATTTTAGAAATGAGCAAATTTTGAATACAAACAAAGGAATAAAAGGGCAAGTCAATGAACTTGAAAATCTGCAAATTTCAAAGATAAGGTAGGTCATAAATAGGTGAGAGGTTAGGCATGGTGCAAGCTAGTGCTGGTCACTTATTACGCGTTTGTTGTAATGGACTTCTGGAAAAACAGAAATCTGAACAACAAAAAGCAATATTAGAGGTACCTACACAACTTTTTGGAATATGGTATAAGAATATGAAATGTGGACAATCGGATTACCTTCCAAAATATATAACTTTTATTTATGGAAACTAAGCATAAATACCAAAAAACGAGGTTCTTCTAAGGTTGGTATGTTATATTTTTCCAAAAAAATAATGAATATGTTTGTGTTGGTCCACTCGTTTGGTATGCAAATGGTGGAATTTTGTGAAAACAATTATAGAGTTGTAGATAACAGGTGTGTCTAGTGCAGCATTATGTTTCCATATTTATTTATGTTATATTTTTTATTTTTCAAATTAAGGAAGTCAGTGATGCCCTAAAATGACAAGGTCGAGCATTGGTCCACCACATCTTGTTCTTAACATAGTCAATGAACGATATTTTGCTTTTTAGGATGTAGGTCTTTTTGTCTTCTTGTGCAGGTTCTTTTCCACTTTTTAAATATGTGAGGTAATTAAAAGTTATAGCCGAAGCAAATAGCCTACCTTTTGTGTTAGATTGATGTTAGCCCATTTAAAATTAAATAAAAAATAGAAAAAGATAATAGATTTTAATAAAAATTACATATTCAGAATTCAAATATAGAGCTACACAAGTGTGTGAATTTTCATTAATAGTGGACAAGCATGGCATATGGAAAATCATGCATGAAATAGGAGAAGTGGAAAAAAACAAGTTTTTATGTCATAAGAGAGTCCAAACACTTGGTTGGGAAACCCGAACCTAAAACCAAAGCATCCAAGTCATCCATCACGTTGGTTGGAAAAAATGTGCCACCAAAATTCTAAATTTAAATCACGCGTGTGCGTAGTTTAAAACATAACGCGCATGCACTAGAAGCGTGATCGCGCTCTATGGGTGCACACGCACTAAAAGCGTGCTCGCGCTACTTTGTGTCTGCATGTTAGGGACGCATGCACACATTTGCTAAGTAAACCATTTGTTTTGATTTTATTTTCAAGCATTTGCAATGGAATGATGATGAAGAGGAGGAGGATGATGACAATGATGATCAAATGAGGATGATGACGATGATGATGAGGATGACAATGATGATGATGAGGATGATGACTATGATGATGATGAGAATAATGACTATTATGATGAAGAGGATGATGACGATGACGATGATGATGATGATGATAACAATGATTATGATGATGAGGATGATGATGTTGATGACGACGATGATGATGATGAAGAGGATTATAATGACTATGATGATGATGATGAGGATGATGATCACGATGACTATTACTATAATGACAGTAATTATGGTGATGATGATGATGATTGCGATAATGAGGATGATGATGTTGATGATGAAGATGATGATGAGGATGAGGATGATGACGACTATGAAAATGACTATGAGGATGAACAATGATGGTGATGATGATGAAGATGATGATGAAGATGATGATGATGCTGATGATGATGAGGACCAATGATGATGACGATAATAAGAATGATTTCAATGCCGATGATGAGGATGATGAGGAGGGTGAGGATGATGATGATGATGACAATGATGACGAATAATGATGGTGATGATGAGGATCAGGACGACGATGATGATAATGACGAAAACGATGAGGAACAATGATGATGATGATGATAGGTTTAGTTGAAACATTGCTTTGATTTTATTTCCAAGAATTTGCAATGGAATGATGATGATGAACAATGATGATGTCGATGAGGAGAATGATGACGATGATGAGGAGGATGATGACAATGATGATGATGAGGATGATGACTATGATGATGATGATGATGATGATGATGATGACGATGACGACGATGGTGATGATGGAGAACAATGATGGTGATGATGAGGATGAGAATGATCATTGATGATGATGATGATAAGGACGACGATGATGATGACGATGATGAACAATGTTGGTTATGATGATGATGATGAGGATGATGACAATGATGATGAAGAGGATGATGATGATGATGATGACCATGACAATGATTACAATGATGAGGATGATGATGTTGACAATGACGATGATAATGAGGAGGAGGATTATAATGACTATGACGATGAAAAATGATGGTGATGATGATGATGATGAGGATGATGGTCACGTTGACTATTACTATGATGACAGTGATTATGATGATGATGATGATAATTGCAATGATGAGAATGATAATGTTGACGACGAAGATGATGATGATGAGGATGATGATGATGACTATGAAGATGACTATGAGGATGAACAAAGATGGTGATGATGATGAAGATGATGACGATGATGATGACAATGTTGATGATGATGAGGAGCAATGATGATGATGATGATGATGATAAGAGTAATTTCAATGATAGTGATGAGGATGAGGACGAGGATGATGTCGATGACGACGATGATGAGGAACAATGATGATGATGATGATAGGTTTAGTTGAAACTTTGCTTTGATTTTATTTCCAAGCATTTGCAATGGAATGATGATGATGAACAATGATGATGAGGAGGAGGAGGATGATGACAATGATCATGATTAGGATGACGATGATGAAGAGGATGATGATGATGCTGATGATGACGATGATGACGATGATGATGAAGACGACGATGATGGTGAACAATGATGGTGATGATGATGATGAGGATGAGGATGACGATGATGATGAGGATGATGATGATGATGATGATGAACAATGTTGGTTATGAGGATGATGATGAGGATGACGAAAATGATGATGATGACGATGATGACTATGATGATGAAGAGGATAAGCATGCTACTGCTGATGATGATGATGATTACGATGATGAGGATGATGAGGATGATGAGGATGATGAGGATGATGATCACGATCATTATTACTATGATGATAGTGATTATGAAGACGATGATGATGATTGCAATGATGAGGATGATGATGTTGATGACGAATATGATGATGAGGATGAGGATGATGATGACAATGAAGATGAGTATGAGGATGGACAATGATGGTGATGATGATGAAGATGATGATGAGGATGATGATGATGGTGAGGAACAATGATGACGATGAGGATGAGGATGATGATGACGATGACAATGATGATGAACAATGATGGTGATGATGATGGTGATGAGTACGAGGATGAGGATGATGATGATGATGACAATGATGAGGAACAATGATGATGATAATGATAGGTTTAGTTGAAACTTTTCTTTGACTTTATTTCCAAGCATTTGCAATGGAATGATGATGATGAGGAGGAGGAGGATGAAAATGATGATGATAAGGATGATGAGTATCATGAGGATGATGATGATGATGATGATGATGATGTTGACGATGACAATGATGACGAACAATTATGGTGATGATGATGATGATGAGGATGATGATGATGAGGATGACGATGAGGACAATGATGACGATGACGATGATGATGAGGAACAATGATGATGGTGATGATGATAGGTTTAGTTGAAACTTTGCTTTGATTTTATTTCCAAGCATTTGCAATGGAATGATGACGATGAACAATGATGATGATGATGATTATGATGAGGACGATGATGATGATTATGATGATGATGAGGATAATGATGATGATGATGATGAACAATGTTGGTGATGATGATGATCATGAGGATGATGACAATGATGATGATGATGAGGATGATCATGATGATGAGTATGAGTATGAGGATGAGGATGATGACTATGATCATGAAGAGGATTAGGATGATGACAACGATGATGACGATGATGACAATTACAATCATGATGAATAATGATGGTGATGATGATGATGATGATGAGGATGAGGATGAGGATAATGACGATGGTGAGGAACAATGATGATGATGAGGATGGGGATGATGATGACGATGACAATGATGATGAACAATGATGGTGATGATGATGATGATGAGGACAAGGATGAGGATGATGATGATGATGACGATGATCAGGAACAATAATGATGATAATGATAGGTTTATTTGAAACTTTGCTTTGATTTTATTTCCAAGCATTTACAATGGAATGATGATGATGAACAATGATGATGAGGAGGAGGAGGATGATGAAAATGATGATGATGAGGATAATGAGTATCATGAGGATGATGAGGATGATGATGATGATGATGATGTTGACGATGACAATGATGATGAATAATGATGGTGATGATGATGATGAGGAGGATGATGATGAGGACAATGATGATGATGATGATGATGATGATGATGATCAACAATGATGATGATGATGATGATAGGTTTAGTTGAAACTTTGCTTTGATTTTATTTCCAAGCATTTGCAAAGGAATGATGATGATGAACAAAGATGATGATGATGATGATGATGATGAACAATGTTGGTGATGATGATGATGATGAGGATGATGACAATGATGATGATGAGGATGATCATGATGATGAGGATGAGGATGAGGATGATGATGATGACGATGATGAAAAATGTTGGTGATGATGATGATGATGAGGATGATGAGAATGATGATGATGAGGATGATGACTATGATGATGAAGAGGATGAGGATGATGACGACAATGATGACGATTACAATCATGATGAACAATGATGGTGATGATGATGATGATGATGAGGATGAGGATGAGGATGACGATGATGATGATGATGACGATGATGAGGAACAATGATGATGATGATGATAGGTTTAGTTGAAACTTTTCTTTGATTTTATTTTCAAGCATTTGCAATGGAATGATGCTGATGAACAATGATGATGATGAGGAGGAGGATGATGACTATGATGTTGATGAGGATGATGACTATGATGAGGATGATGAGGATGATTATGAACAATGATGGTGATGATGATGACGATGATGAGGATGGTTATGATGAGGATGACGATGATGATGATGATGATGATGATGATGAGGACAACGATGATGATGACGATGATTATGATGATGATGATGATGATGATTATGATGATGAGGATGATAATGAGGAGGAGGAAGATGATAATGATGATGAGGAGGATGATAATGACTATGATGATGAACAATGATGGTGATGGTGATGATGAGGATGAGGATGAGGATCACGATGACTATTACTATGATGGCAGTGATTATGATGATGATGATGATGATGATTACAATGATGAGGATGATGATGATGATGATGAAGATGATGATGATGAGGAGGACAATAATGTCTGTTAAGATGATTATGACGATGAATAGTGATAGTGATGATTATGAAGATGATGATGAGGATGATGACGATGAAGATGAAGATGATGATGAGGATGATGATGAATATGAAGATGACTATGACAATGAACAATGATGGTGATGATGATGAGTATGGCGATGAGGATGACGACGATGATGATGAACACTGATGGTGATGATGATGACAATGAGGAGGATGATGATGAAAAATGATGGTGGTGATGAAGAATGATGGTGATGATGATGATGAGGATGATGATGATGAGGATGATGAACAATGTTGGTGATGATGATGATGAAAAATGTTGTTAATGATGATGATGGGGATGATGACAATGATGGTGATGAGGATGATGATGATGATGAGGAAGATGATGATGATAGGTTTAGACTATATTGTAGTGGAGATGATGATGATAGGTTTTAGACTATATTGTAAAAATACTCAAAATAATTATGAATACGAAGTTGTTGTTGAAGAACGTTAGTCATTAAATGAAATAAATGTTAGTCAGTAAATGCTCTAAATGTTAAATAAGGGCAAGTGCGCGTTTAATTTTGCGTGCGTGTCAATGCATGCACGTGGTCTTATACACATGTGTGTGTGCTTAAAGGTGCATGCACGCACCTATTAGCAGGTAAAAAAATAGAGTTTTGGATTCCCGAGATTGCTACCTATTTTCGTGGGTTTCCTTTTGCTAGTCATGCATTTTGTGCTCCTAAACTTTGCAATTTAGCTCACAATCCATCACCACTCTTTGATCCATTGGATAGAAGCTCACTCTTGGAATCTAACAAACATATTTGGTGCTCTTGGAAGTTAGTGGAAATATTCACACTACAAGTTTTCAGATCATTTCATTGAATTATGTTTTATGATATGCGTACAACAATATCTCTCTCACAGGAAACTTTTAATTTCACAAGAATAAATCCCAACCTCACATGTAAACAAGTCTCATATTCTCCATAAGAGATGAAGTATGTAATGCTAACTAATATACATTTTCACAATGTTAGAATAATCAAACCCATAGTATTACCCACTTAGACATTAATTCATTTATTTTTGTCTTATTTGCCTAGTTCATGAGTCCCACCATGTGCAAGTTGCTAATTTCCTATCCATAGAGGTCAAACTTGCCATATTTGACTCATGTAGCGCTTGGGAAAGCCTTAGGAATCAAATCTACTTTATTCCTGGCCTCCTAGGTGCCCTTCTGCTTTTTCTGCTTTATTGCTTGCTTTTTCAGCGTTTTAAGGCACATAGGAAAGGAAGACTAGGTGAGGTGAACTTGTTTTTTTCCCCTTTCATCCTCGACTCTTTCCTCCATGCAAAAGCATGTATGAGCTGCCATTCCACCACTCATTAGCTTTCCCATGCGCCCTTGCCAATTCGTGAGCCTCATGACAGATTTGGGATCAGCTTTTTACACCTATGGGGGATTTGCCTATTTTGGGTAAGCCTTCTTTATGCTATTTTTTGATGCCTCCTTATGCATTCAATCTCTTGATGTATTCTATATATTCAGCAACCTATGTTATTACAGTGTTGGCTATTTTACACTCAGTTAATATAATTTTGTGTTACAGCTCCATATTCAGTCTCCATTGTTAGCAATTTTGCATGATCAATTGATAATTGTTGTGGGTAAAATTAATCTACTGCTGGCTTGAATTTCTACATGGTATCAGATCCATTGTAGGCTATTAATCTCCTTCAAAAATTGTTTTGCAAGTTCGACATCAAGACTGGGAGCCTTCTACTGACAGCCGGGACATATTTTCTAAAGCTATGGATTCACAGAAAACTATCTTGACTCCATTCAACTATTTTGAATGGAAAGAAGAGATGGAGATCTTGTTGAGAGCGAAAGGCCTCTACAGGGTGACTATGGAAACAAAAGCAGAGCCCAATGCAGCTACAGAGAAGATCAAATGGCACAATCAGAGAGATGAGGCCTATGGCCTCCTATGTCTCAGTACTTCCCGAGACCTCCTTTTCCATCTCGATGGATTAAATTCACCGGATCAAGTATGGGAGAAGCTTTCTGATATTTCTGGAAAGACAGATGAGATGAGGGGACATCAGATCGAAAATGAGCTGATTTCTCTGAGTCCCAGTAGCTTTGAATCCCTGCAGCTATATTTCTCCAAGTTCAAAGCACTAGTTTTGCAGCTGAAGCAGTGTGGTATCGAAAAGAGAGATGATCAGCTCGTATTGGCCATCCTCTTGAAGCTAGGACCTGAATACTCAGTCTTTGTTTCGACCTTCTATGCCACAAAACTCACAGCTCGAGCCTAGAAGATGCCTAGCCTTGCAGATTTCATGGAATCTCTCACACAAGAACAAGACAAGCTGGTGATGATGGGCACCATCAAACCGTCCAAAGATCAAGCTTTGATTTCTGGAGATTCGAGGGTGGATTCAAAAATAAAAAAGAAATCTAAAAAGCCACCTGAGAAAAGAAGAGATAAGAACCAGTCTCCAGAGGATCAACAAGGTCCCAAGAAAAATACCCAGAAGAAGAAAAACAAAGGTGAAATGAACAAGTGCTCATATTGTTCGAAGGGAAATCACACTGAAAGCTCTTGTATGAAAAAGCAGATTGATATGCTGACCAATCTCCTGGAGAAGAATGGTATCTCCCTTCCAGAAATCTCAAAGAAGAGAGAAGGAGGATCAAGTTCCGATGACAGAGAGAGAGTTCATGCTCTAGTTGCTGGCACATCAAGCTCACCTAGTTTTATCATAGATTCTGGAGCTTCAAGACACATGGTTTCGACTAAGGAGGCCTTCTCCTCACTGGATATGTCGAAAGGACCATCTATTGTACTGGGAGATGAATCTCTCACTGAAAGTAAAGGCAAAGGAAGGATAGATCTTGATCATGGTAACTTCAACAATATGTTGTATGTCCCTGGTCTCGCCTCCAACCTTCTGTCAGTGTACCAGATGACCCACACTGGGTCTCCTAAGAAAGTCATATTCTCCCTTGATGAAGTTGAGATCACAGAAATCTCAAGTGGTAGAATCATTGCAAAAGGAGTAGCAAATCATGCTCAAAAGGTATACATGTTTTCACACTTCCTACCTTACTCAAACCCCTCTGCTCTTCTTATCCATGCTAATGAAGCTAGCAAGCTGTGGCATGAAAGATTTGGCCATCTAAATTACAAGTATCTATCTGATCTTAGAGAAAGAAATGGTCATAGGGCTGCCCAAGATAAAAAATTTCCAAAGGATTCTGCCAAGGCTGTATCCTAGGAAAACACCCAGAGCATAAGTTTGAGAAAGCTAGTCATGAGAGAACATCTGCACCCCTCGAGCTGATTCACAGTGATGTTGCTGGCCCATTCCCTCATATGTCCATGAGTCAGGCCAAATATGCATTGACCTTTATTGATGATTTTTCCAGGTATTGTTGGGTTCACCTCATGAAACACAAGTCTGAAGTTTTTGTCCTATTCAGAGTCTTTAAGGCTTTGGTTGAAAACTAGTGTGGAAGGAAACTCAAGGTCCTCAGATCTGAAAATGGTGGTGAGTATGTCAAGTCTGAGTTTATTAACTATTGTGCAGATGTAGGTATTTAGATGCAGCATTCTATCCCCTACACACCACAGCAAAATGGTGTTGCTGAGAGGAAGAACATATCACTAAAGGAGATGGCAACATGCATGATGGAGGCCAAAACTTTGCCACCAAAGTAGTGGGCCAAAGCTATCAACTGTGCAGCCTATATCCAGAATAGGGTGCCTCACAAACATCTTGATGGCATGACTCCTTTCAAATCATGGAGTGGGCACAAGCCAGATGTGACCCATTTCAGGATTTTTGGCTCAAAGGCATGGGCTAGAATCCCGACAGAGAAGAGGAAGGCTTTGCAGCCCCAAAGCCAAGAGTGTCTTTTTGTGGGATACTCTGAAGATTCAAAAGGGTACAAGTTGATAAAATTTAGCACAAACAAATCCTTCATTGAAATGTGTTTTCAGTTTGAAGAAGAACCCCTTGTAGAAGTGGAAATTGGTGAAGCCTCTTCACCACCTGAACCTCAAGAAGTAAGTAAAGAGTTTGTTGAACATGCTGATTCTGATTTGTATGATGGAGATGAGTTTATTGCAGACCCGAAAAGCCCCACAAGGCCTAAATGGGCATCCAAGACACCACATGCAGTAGGAGAGCTAGCTGGGGATCCCAATGACCCAAGGAGGACTAGATCTCAATTTGAGAGTGGTCTATGCATGAAGGATCCTATGTTTGCTGAAAAATGTTATTTGATGGTGGAGTCTGATCCTCAAACATATGAAGAAGCATCAGGAGATACAATATGGCAAGCTTCCATGAAGGAGGAGTTCATCTCACTCCAGAAGAGCAACACATGGGAGCTAGTGGATCTTCCTCCAGGGAGAAAACTAGTACAGTGTAAGTGGGTCTATAAGACCAAATTTGCTGCTGATGGTTCACCACTAAAGTACAAGGATATATTGGTAGCTAAAGGCTACTCACAGGTTCATGGCATTGATTACAATGAGACCTTTTCGCCAGTGGAAAAGATGGATTCCATCAGGCTAGCTCTAGCCATTGCAGCCTCAAGGCAATGGGAGGTACATCACATGGATATAAAATGTTCCTTTCTGAATGGAGATCTCACTGAGGAGATATATATGCAACAGCCTCAAGGTTTTTCTACTAACCCTTCTCTTGTGTGCAGGTTGAGAAATTCATTGTATGGGCTAAAGCAAGCCCCCAGGGCTTGGTATGTCAAGATAGATAGCTTCTTTCTATCTCTGAATTTTGTTCGGTGCAAATCAGATCCAAATGTCTATTTGAAGTCTGTTAATGGTTCATTAATGATCATTTTGTTATATGTTGATGAACTCCTCATTACAGGAAGCTCACAGGCTGAGATTGCTTCCTTAAAAGGAGCTATGAACCAAGCCTTCTCCATGACAGATTTGGGGCTCTTAAGTCAATTTATGGGGCTTGAGATTGCTCAAACCAAAGTTGGAATAAAGGTGCACCAGTCCAAGTATGCCTTGGATTTGCTGATCAAATTCAGAATGAAAGACTGCAAAGCAAGCAAAACTCCTTTCCTTTCAGGAGTAAAGCCGGAGGAAGATGATTCTCCACCGATGGTAAACAATACACTGTATAGAAAATTGATTGGATGTTTATTGTATTTGACACATACTCAACCTGATATTTGTTATGCAGTAAGTATGGCTTATAGATTCATGTATCAGCCTCATGAGATCCATTGGAAAGCAGCCAAAATGATCCTTAACTTTGTTCAGGGAACAAGGACACATGGGATCTTCTATAAGGCAAAATCTGATCTTGATTTGATTGGATTTACTGACAGTGATTGGGTAGGTGATAGCACAGATAGAAATTCCACTTTAGGGTATGTGTTCATCCTTGTAGAAGGGCCAATCAGCTGGTCAAGCAAGAAACAGAGTGCCATTGCACTCTCATCTACAAAAGCTGAGTACAGAGGAGTTGTTAATGCAGCGACTCAGTGTTTATGGTTGCAGGGTTTACTTGGAGAGTGTGGTTTCGAACCTGAGTACTCAACGACCATCTACTGTGATAACCAGAGTACCATTCAAATATGCAAAGATCCAGTTCAGAAGCAGAGAACCAGACACATTGAGATTCACATGCACTACATCAGAGAGCTTGTGCATGATGGCACCATTCACCTACTCTTTTGTTCATCTTCAGAACAAGTAGCTGATATCTTCACCAAATCATTTTGTGAGAATACCTTCATCAATATCAAATCACTGTTGGGGATTGCTGATCATGCTGTAAAGGCATGAGTGGAGACAAGATTCTACAATTTTGTTTTACAGTCCATGTTTAAGGGAGGATTTTCCCAAGTTGGTTTTGCCTCTTTCCTTGTTTCATATGGACTTGCCGTATGTAAAAGGGTGACTAAGCCTTGTTGCTAGGCCCTATATTTTTTATTTATTACTCATAAAGTCAGGCTTAAGGGGGGGTGTTAGAATAATCAAACCCATAGTATTACCCACTTAGACATTAATTCATTTATTTTTGTCTTATTTTCCTAGTTCATGAGTCCCACCATGTGCAAGTTGCTAATTGCCTATCCATAGAGGTCAAAATTGCCATATTTGACTCATGTAGCACTTGGGAAAGCCTCATGTAGCATATAGGAATCAAATCTTATTTATTCCTGGCCTCCTAGGTGCCCTTCTGCTTTTTCTGCTTTATTGCCTACTTTTTCAGTGTTTTAAGGCACATAGGAAAGCAAGACTAGGTGAGGTGAACTTGTTTTCTTCCCCTTTCATCCTCCACTCTTTACTCCATGAAAAAGCATGTATGAGCTTCCATTCCACCACTCATTATCTTGCCCATGAGCCCTTGCCAATTCGTGAGCCTCATGATAGATTTGGGATCAGCTTTTTACACCTATGGGGGATTTTCCTATTTTGGGTAAGCCTGCTTTATGCTAGTTTTGGATGCCTCCTTATGCATTCAATCTCTTGATGTATTCTATATATTCAGAAACCTATGTTATTACAGGGTTGGCTATTGTACACTCAGTTAATATAATTTTGTGTTACAGCTCCATATTCAGTCTCCATTGTTAGCAATTTTGCATGATCAATTGATAATTGTTGTGGGTAAAATTAATCTACTGCTGGCCTGAATTTCTACACACAAGAATATATTTTGATTTTACACAATGATGGCATAGATTATGTTATCTCTTGAGACTCTTCAATTTAAAAAAAACCTTTGAGGTAATCATGGGAGAGATTCCATATTGAATAGTTCACCAAGTTGTCCATATTATCTATACAAGATGAGGTATGCAATGTAGACCAATAAAAATTTGCACATGAATATATTTCGATTTCCCACAAGGATGGAATAGATGAGGTTCTCTATTGAGACTCTTCAATTTGTGTAAAAACCTTGGAAGAAATCATGGGGGAGGGTCCATATTGAACAGTTCACCAACTTGTCCATGTTCTCCTCTTCATGCTAGATTTATCATAACATGCCTTTGAGCTTGACAAGGATTCCTCTACCTCAATGATTTCTCCTTTTTTTGAGGGATTCACAACCTCCTCATTTCACTCATCTTATTTTGAATTCCAATACTTTTTGAACACAAAGGAAGTTAGAATCCTATAGCTATAATACCTGCAAACTTGACCATCTTTACTTGACTCAAATAGAGTATCAATGCCAATAATTAGCAAACTAACATATATGTAATTTATTTATTTACGTTGGAACGCGTCATGTATCTTCTATAATGGAACTAATACCTTATTTGTTGCTTCTTATGTAGGGGTAGGCCTCATAGTTTTGATAAACAAAATTTCAGATATGGGAAACTCACATAACATAGAAACAAAAACTAGAAGGAGTATTCCCATTGAAAAGGAAAATGAGGTAAGAGAAAATTCCAGGTTGGAAATGGAGAGAGTGAGACATGGTCCATGCATTTCCATTGATATTGTGTCTAATCCTAATAGAGTTGATGACATAACAACCTCTACTTCAGAACCACACGTGAAGTGGTTGCGTCCAATGGACCCAACTCAAGTTTCAACATCAACACAGTCTCCAACCAACAATCCATTAATGAGCCATGTTGAAGCTCTTGAAGACATAGGTGTATTGAGAGACATTGAGTATGAAGCATTGGACCTAGGAGCATTGATTAATTTTCAATCTCTTCTAGAAGACCACAACCATGTCGAGCCCACTCCCAATATGGACCAACATGTGAATGATTCACCACAACGAAGAAGCCGTGGGATCCGTAGCTCATGTCCACCTTCCCTACCTCAAATGTCTACTACAAGAAAAAGGACTCTTAGACATATCCATGTGGATGAAAGTTATATGTTAGGCCTTGAAGGTAAGTTTCCCAAATGCACTATCGATTGGCAATGTAACAAATTAATGAAGGAATATTTTGAATCCAAAGGCGATGCAGGTAAATGTCAATTATTACTATGTTTGTTAAATTCAAATTGTTTAGTTGTTGTTAGGAGAATTCTGGGCATAAAGATGGTTAGAAGTTTAGATGCTAACAATCATATTGTTAGAAATCTCCAATCTGTTTTTAATGCAATTGGGAAGACATCCCGTACTAAAGATATTTGTGCATCTTGTCATGTGTTATCAGAATAAGTTGTAAGCAAGTCCACACGACAACGTTGCCTCCTTTCACACACTTCTCAAATACTTAAATTAAATAGAAAAACTATTCAGAAGTACTTTGTTATAAGAGAAAATCTATAGACTCCAGGTGGAAAATATTGTTGGGCTTGTGGAAATTGAACCCAGGTGTTATAACAATTACACTCACAACAATTTCCAATTACACATGCAAATTACCCACAAAGGAGACTGAATATGGAGCACAACACTAATCTGTATTGAATAAGTGTACAATAGCCAACCCTGTGAATTCATAGACTGCCACAATAAATAATTACATGAGAGATCCAAATGCATAAGGATGCCATTCGAATTTGGTCAAAAGCAGGCTTACTAAATCTAAGCAAATCCCCCATAGGTGCATAAAGCACTTTCCAAATCTGTCTAGGAGGTCACGAATTAGAAAAATCAATTAGGAAAGCTGATAGATGGTGGAAGAAAAACTAATACATGTTTTTCATAGGAGAAAAGAGTGGAGGATGATGAGGACAAAAAACAAGTTAAGTTTACCTAGTCAAACTTTCCCAATTGCCTTAAAACTCAGAAAAAGTAGGCAATAAAGCAGAAAAAATAGACATGCGCTAGGGAGGCCAGGAATAAAGCAAATTTGATTCTAAGACATTTCCCAAGTGCTCCATGACTCAAATTTAGCAAGTTTTACCACTATGGATGTGTGGAGGACAACTTGCATAAGGTGGAATATGGAAACTAAGCAAATAAGACAAAAAATGGATTAATTAATGTCTAAGGTAGCTAACTATGGTTGATTATTCTAAAACCCCCCCTTAATCTTGGCTTATGAGTAAAATATCAGAAAATTATAGGGCCTAGCAACAAGGCTTAGTCACCCTTTACATACTGCATGTCTATTTAACCAAGGAAAGAGGGAAAAACCCAATGGAAAAAATCCTCCCTTAAACATGGACAGTAAAACAAAATTTGTAAATCTTGTCATCACTCATGCTTCATAGCATGATCAGCAATCCCCATCAGTGATTTGAGACTGCTGAATGTCTTCTCACAAAAAAATTTGGTGAAGATATCTGCTACTTGTTTTGAAGATGAACAGAAGAGTAGGTGAATGGTTCCATCATGCACAAGCTGTCTGATGTAGTGCATATGGATCTCAATGTATTTGGTTCTCTGCTTCTAAACTGGATCATTGCAGATTCAAATGGTACTCTTATTATCACAATAGATAGTAGTTGAGTATTCTGATTCAAAACCACACTCTCCAAATAACCCCTGCAACCATAAACATTGAGTTGTTGCATTTACAACTCCTCTGTACTCTGCTTCTATAGATGAGAGTGCAATGGCACTCTATTTCTTGCTTGACCAGCTAATTGGCCCTTCTGCAAGCATGAACACATATCCTAATGTTGACTTTCTATCTGTGCTGTCACCTGCCCAAATACTGTTAGTAAACCCAATCAAATCAAGATCAGATTTAGCTTTATAGAAAATCCCATGAGTCCTTGTTCCCAGTTAAGGATCCTTTCGGTTACTCTCTAATGGATCTCATGAGGCTGATCCATGTATCTTGAAGCCACACTTATTGCATAAGAAATATCAGGTCTAGTATGTGTAAGATACAACAAACATCCAATCAATTTCCTATACAGTGTATTGTTTACCATAGGTGAAGAATCAGCTTCTTCAAGCTTAACTTCTGAAAGGAAAGGAGTCTTGATTGGCTTGCAATCCTTCATATTGAATTTGTTCAGCAAATACAAGGCATACTTGTACTGATGTAATTTGATTCCTTCTTTGGTTTGAGCAATCTCGATCCCCAAGAATTGGCTCAATAAGCCCAAATCTGTCATTGAGAAGGCATGGTTCATTGCATCCTTCAGGGAACCAAATTTCATCCTTTGAGCTTCCTGTAATGAGAAGTTCATCAACATACAAAACAATGATCATTAACGAACCATGAATCAGCTTCAAATAGACATTTCGATCTGACTTGCATCATACAAAATTCAGTGATAGCAGAAAGCTATCAATCTTGGCATACCAAGCCCTGGGCGCTTCCTTAAGCCCATACAATGACTTCTTTAGCCTACACACAAGAGATGGGTTAGTACCAAATCCTTGAGGCTGCTGCATGTATATCTCTTTAGTGAGATCTCCATTTAGGAAAGCACACTTCACATCCATGTGGTGTACCTCCCACTGCTTTGAAGTTGCAATGGCTAAGGCTAGCCTGATGGATTCCATCTTTGCCACTAGTGAAAAGGTCTCATTGTAGTCTATGCCATGTACCTATGGGTAGCCCTTGGATACCAATGTGGCCTTGTACTTCAGAGGAGAACCATTAGCAGCAAAAAAAAAATTGTTGTAGCTAGGGTTTTCACCCTAGCTTGTGCTGATGAGCACCTACTAAGGAATCTGGAATCCTTAGTAGCAGTTCGATAAAACAAAAAGTAAACTGGAA
>LPNX010134107.1:0-20884 GCA_001517045.1 Pseudotsuga menziesii
GTTACAGCTCCATATCCAGTCTCCATTGTTGATAATTTGCATGATCAATTGTTAATTGCTGTGAGTGAAATTAATCTACTGCAGGCCTGAATTTCTACAACAAATGACACAAAAAAAGATGCAATACAAGATGCAAAATTGGGCGGAAATAAGGGCATAACAAAAGATGCAAAAAATTGGGGGCAAAAATGGACGCAAAAATGGATGTTAAAAAGGACGAAAAAAAAGATGCAATAGATGGCATTTTACGAAATTGTACAATAGTACCAAGTTTAGCACCGGATTGTTCACCAAAATTGGGAAAAAATTACACTAAAATCCGGTGCTAAATTCGGCGCTAAATCCAGTTTTTGTTGTAGTGTCAGCAAAACCATTTTGTTGTGGTGTGTAAGGGATCGAATGCTGCGTATGAATACCTGCATCTTTACAATACTGAATGAACTAAGACTTGACATACTCACCACCATTGTCAGATCTGGGGATCTTGAGTTTCGTCCCAAACTGGTTTTCAACCAAGGCTCTAAAGACTTTGAAGAGGTCAAAAACTTTAGACTTATGCTTTAGGAAGTGAACCCAAGAATACCTAGAAAAGTCATCTATGAAGGTCAGTGCATATTTGGCTTGACTCATGGACATATGAGGGAATGGACCAGCAATGTCACTGTGGATCAGATCAAGAGGTGCAGAGGTTCTCTCATGACTAGCTTTCTCATACTTGTGCTCTGGGTGTTTTCCTAGGATACAACCTTGACAGACTCCCTTAGAAAACTTGATCTTTGGTAACCCTATGACCATATCTTTTTCACTCAAATCAGAAAGATACTTATAGTTAAGATGGCCAAATTTTTCATGCCAAATCTTGCTTGCTTCATTAGCATGAATCAAAAGAGCATAGGGGTTTGAGTAGGGTAGAAAATGGGAAAACTTGTATACCTTCGAAGTGTGATCAACAACACCTTTTGCTATGACTTTACCAATTGAAATCTCAGTGATTTCAACATCATCAGGGGAGAATATGACCTTCTTTGGAGACCCAGTATGAGTCATTTGATACACTGACAAGAGATTGGAGGCAAGACCTGGAACATACAACACATTATTGAAACTACCATGGTCAAGATCAATCCTACCCTCCAAACTGTCAGTGAGAGAGTCATCTCCCAAAACTATTGGTGGACCTTTCGACATGTCAAGACAGGAGAATGTCTCTTTTGTCGAAACCATGTGTCTAGAAGCTCCAGAATCTATGATGAAGCTAGGTGATATTGATGTTCCAACAACCAAGGCATGTACTCTCTCTATGTCTTCTGAATGTGATCCTCCTTCCTTCTTCTTTGAGCAACCAGGAAGGGAGATGTTATTCTTCTCCAGGCGTTGGGTCAACATGTCAATTTGCTTCTTCATACAAGAGCTCTCAGGATTATAGCCCTTATTGAAGTATGCACACTTGCTCATTTCTCATTTGTTCTTCTTCTTCTGGGAGTTCTTCTTGGAACCTTGGGGCTCCTCTTGAGACTTAGACTTGTCTCTCTTTTGCTCAGGTGGATTTTTATCTTTTTTCTTGCTTTTTGAATCCACCCTTGAATCTCCAACAACCAAAGCTTGGTCTTTGGAAGGTTTGATGGTGCCCATCATCACCAACTTATCTTTCTCTTGTGTGAGGGATTCCATGAACTTTTCAAGATTAGGCATCTTTCAGGATCGAGCTATCAACTTGGTGGCATGGAAGGTCGAAAAAAACACTAAATAGTCAGGACCAAGCTTAGAGAGTATGGCTAAGACTAGTTGCTCTTCCTTCTTTTCGATCCCACACTGTTTCAACTACGAAACAAGGGCCTTAAAATTGGAAAAGTAGAGTTGCAATGATTCAAAGCTACTGGGACTCAAGGAGATTATCTCATTCTCGATTTGATGTCCTGTCATCTCATCAGTCTTTCCAAAAATCTCTTCTAGCTTCTCCCACACTTCATTAGGTGATGTCAACCCATCAAGATGGAAGAGGAGGCCTCTTGAAATGCTCAGACAAAAAATACCATAGGCCTCATCCCTCATGTTGTGCCATTTAATTTTTTTTGCAGCTGCATTGGGCTCTGCCTTAGTTGCCATAGTCACCCTGTAGAGACCTTTCGCTCTCAACAATATCTCCATCTCATATTTCCAGTCAATGATGTCAAACCTGCAATAACAATTTGGAAGGAGAGAAATTGATCTACAAAGGCTCTAATACCATGTGAAAATTGAACCCAAGAGATAGAACAATTACACTCACAAAATTGCTAATCAAACATGCAAAATTAACACCAAAGGAGACTGAAATTGGAGCATAACACTAATCTGTATTGAATAAGTTTACAATAGCCAACATTGTGAAGTAATAGTCTGATGCAATATATGATTACATGAGAGAATTGAATGCATAAAGATGCCATTCGAAATAGTCAAAAAGTAGGCTTACCAAATCTAGTCAAATCCCCCATAGGTGCATAAAGCAGTTTCCAAATCTATGAAGATGCTCATGAATTTGGTAAGTCAAGTGGGAAATCTAAAGAGGGATGGAAAGAAAACTCATACATTCTTTTATTTGGAGAAAAGGAGGGAGGATGATGTGGGAAAAAAACAAGTCAACTACACTTAGTCTAGCTTTTCCTTTTGCCTTAAATCAGAATAAAACAGGAAGCTTTTCAGAAAAAGAAGATATGCACTTTGGAGGATCTGGAATAAAGAAGACACGCTAAATTGGGTTTCCAGGATGTTTCCCAAGCACTCCATGACTCAGTTTTAGCATGTGTTGACTTCTAGGATGTGTAGAAGGCAACTAGCATAGAATGCAATCTAGGAAACTAGGTAATAAGACAAAAATAATTAAATTAATGTCTAATGTAGGTAACTATGGGTTGATTATTCTAACACATGGGGTATCAATGCTCTTCCATGGTTTGTCGGTAGTCTCCAATAGTCTAGGATTCATTGCAAGATAATTCTAATTCATTGCAAGAGGATTCTGGTCACCCCCCTAGTTGGTTACATAAAATTTAATGTTGGTGGTGCTTTAGAGGGTAATCCAAGCCTTGTTGAATTTGGAGGAGTTTTTTTAAACAATCGAGGTGAGATTTTGTGGGTGATTATGGGATTCATAGGGATGGAAACAAATAACTCCTTGGAGATGGAAGGACTATTGCATGGCCCGATCAGTGTTTCGAACCAATGCTATGGGCCATTAATGGTGGAAGGGGACTCTGATATTTTCGTAAAGATATAATAAAGACTATAGAAGGGTCAACTAATATCTAAGATATCGAATAACTATAGGATGTAATTCAAGATGGAGAATATTTCCTCTTTTCTCATATAGGTTCAGGGTTGAACCTTCTTCCTTGTAAGGAAGAATTGGAACAAGCTAGTGTATTTCCTTGCAAACAAAGGAGTTGAAAAAAATAGCATTCAGTGAAGGAAATATGGAGGAGATTGATGACTAAGGCCTTAGCTCCTTATGCAAAGGATATGTCACAAAATACCTTAGGATCCTAGATGTAGATGCTATTGACAAGACACCACGCCATGTGGAGGCTATATTTTGCTAGATGATTGTGGCGAAGGAACGTGAGCTTTTCCTTCAAGCTAATGAGGAAAGGTGGGAAATTAAAAGGAGTTACACTCTAAGGGGACATGGTACCTATAAGTATGGATACAAATGAAAGGTGGATTTAGAAAGTAGGAGAATGATGTTTGCTTGTAGTGATGGATTGTCCGTGGTTACATACCTCATATTACCTCCAACGAATTCAAGCTTGGAAATTATGATAATGTATAGAGTATTGCATTTAAAACTTGTTGGTAGTGGAAGCGACATGAGTCACAAAACTTGGTTTGGGCGATCTGTCGGATTACCTACAAGAATTTTTAGTTGGGAGGGTGTTGTGATGGAAATCCAGGGTAAGAGAGTCTATGGTGAGCAGAAGGGGAAGCAAATCGAGGCTTCGGGGAAGGCTAATCAGGAGCAGGAGAAGGCCATTGAGGAGGCTCTTGATTTCAAAGAATGTCCCGATGGAGATTCTGTTGGAGACCAATAGCATTGAGAGGGAATTGTGCGAGGATATGGAATTTACACTACTAGTAGAAGAGATGGATACCCTGGAAGACTGGATTCAAGACTTGAGATCTATGCGAGCTCTCATAACTCTCTCTATGACTAGTTGGTGGTGAATTATTGGGTGGTTAAGGGTCAGTTGGCTCGTGTTCTAGTGGAGAGGGAGGAGAATTCGAAGGGAGACAATGAACCATTTAATCTCTAGAAGGAATATTATGAGGATTCATGGTTGATGCACAAAAATATTTATGTCATCACTAGTAAGATGGGTAAATGATTCATTCCGCGAGAGCATGTGGTTGGGGGCTCGTTGGGATCACAACTGTGCCCTGGGTCGGAGGGTCCTTCAATTCCCTTTCCTGTGAAGTTGGTTGGATTTCCTGGAAACCCCTAGGTTCCTTAGTATGTTTACTATGGAGTTTTGTTAGTATATTTTGGGTCTATGTCTACAATTTAGTATCTTGGTTGAAATTTTAGTAGATAATCTTAATAGAAACAATGAAAATCAATAATTATCAGGCTATAAGTGGTGTTAGAAGGGTAGTATGATTTATGTTTTTATATCCATGGTCAAACTATCAATCAGATGGTAAGCTATGTTTTCCCTCTTCGGGAGGGGGTGTTTTTGTAACTAGTATTATGATAAGTGATAGGACCAATTTACATCACTGCTTATTAGGATTTTTTCATAAACTCTAAGTTGGTGGAAAATGTATTTCTATGTAAATATTCTATGATAATATAATGTGCTACTTAAAAAAAATTACAAACCATCACAAAAATTGAAATAACAAAAAAAAAGATTTAAACCAAAACAATACTTATGAAAATTAATACTTTTATACAAATCCTAAAAAGCTAAAAAGCTAATATTGAAATAACCCACTTCCCCCCAAAAAATCAAACGAAACAAAAAAGGCGTCGAGTCTTCACAAATTACAAAAGCCATTGTGACAAAATAAACTTTAATAAAAACCTAGTTCACAAATTACAAGGGCGGTTACTCTTCACAAATTACAAAAGTGATTGTTACAAAATAAATAAATCTAAAAAAAAAACTAAATATGAATTAAGAGATCATATTGTGAAATATTGATAAAAATATGAAAAAGCAAAAACCATTCAAAAACAAAAAAAATAATGCATCATCCAAATAGGAAATTGACAATCCTTCCGTAAAAAAAATATGAATGTGTAATTTTCTTTGACTAATTTAAAAAAATAAATATAAATGTGTAATTCTTTGACTAATTACATAGATGCTTAAGAACAACCTTACTGGATATAGATCATTAATGACATGAATGTGTAATTCTTTAACTAATTGCATAGATATTTAAGAAAAACCTTGTTGGATATAGATCATTAACAATCACACACATGATACCTTATAGACAATTATCTATTAACATGGAATTATAAGTTTTTTTTATCACACATAATATCTTATAGACAATTCTCCATTTCCATAGAATTATAATAGTTTTTAATATCACACATAATATCTTATAGACAATACGCGTTTTCTGTTGAGACCACGTAGCTCAAACAGAATGAAGGAGAGGAGTGTCACAGCCCCACTTAGAACAAGCGCTCTTGACTCGCTAAGAGGGTGTGCGGCACCGTCTAGCAACCTCTCAAGGGCTTGGCCAACTTGATGTTAACTAACGGACTACGCCTACTCATTATGCGGAAACATGTTATATCATTAACTTAGTCATTCATACACATATGCAACAACTGTAACAACACAAGAAAGTATGGAAGTGTTGCGGGTTGCCCAATGCAGAGCCCGTCTTTAATATTTTCACAAGTAAAACAGAGATGCCAAAACCGGCCACTCTCTGGGTGTGCGCCCAACCTGGCTAAAACACACACTTTTACAAAACTGGAAAAACCCAAGTCAACCTCCTCTGAGCGACTAACTTGGCTGCCGCAACGACTACTGCAAACCCTCACTGTATGCTGCTGCCGCACCGCAGAAAACCCAGAAAACGTGCCACTGTCTGAACTTAGCCTCTGCCGCAGTCCAACTGTGCACTATGCCAAAAACGGCTGCCTGCGGTACCCCTGTGCGGATGCCACAGAAATGAAGGTGCGCTTTAGCCAAGCGCACTGTTCACATGAACTTAGCTCCCTTGCCTTAGCTGATTTTGAAATGACTTGCACTTCGTTTATTTATAGCCTTCTAGGTGTCTTGCCCATGTCAACTTGCCATCTTGCTTACCGCACAAGTCACCCCTTGCCGGTTCACCAAGTCAACTTGAAAACACACTTGGCCACTTAACCGTTTCGTTGGTGTCACCCCACCAAGCCAACTTTGACTTAGGCGTTCACGGGTCCGCTTGCCGAAGCCTCTAGAGTGCCGCGCGCACACTTTGCTGGTGAGCCGCGCGCCCCTTTACTTTGACCGAGCGCCCATCTCTTTGACCGCCGTCCGTCGCTAACCGTGCCGTCGCGCGCGCGCGCTCATCGCCCAACTGCTGTCGTCCGCACGCCCGTGGCTTTACTTACCAAAACGCTCTCTTTCCGGAGCGCCCAACTGTCCGCACGTCCATCCGCACATCCACCCGCACGTCTGTCCGTCCACACATGTCTGTCCGCACACTGAGGCCGCGCGCCCACACCTAGGGTCGCGCGCTTGTTTACCGAACGTCTTCACAAGCTTGCATGCCCAACCGCATGCTCAAGGGTCGCGCACCTCAAAGGTGTCGCGCGCCCATCATCAATGTCATCTTTGCCAAGGGGCGCCCGTGCCAAGTCACGTGGGCGCTGACCTTGGGGCGCGCCACATTCCCGACCTCTGTGCCGGTGGTGAATGTGGGCGCTTGCTATCTTTGCCAAGCGAGAGCGCAACTCCATGCCGAACCGTCATGACCACGACACCTTTCCCAGGTGTGCCACCTTCCAGGTGCGCTGAAAAATGTGGCTATGACAGCCTCCCCCACTTAAAATTGTTGCCGTCCCGGCAACGTCAACCGCCGCTACCATCTTGCAGCAACCTGTAAAAACCATCATACTGTGTAGGTCTTCCAGTACACTAGTCTCCGTTCCCTTCTTCTTCGCATGAACCGGGTGATCAGTCCGCTCCATCGTTTCCGTCGGTCACTTCCTCTAGTCCTCTCTGCAAACTCTGTCACAAGTGAATGAAGACACCACCTCCATCCACACTTGGCTGAATCTGTCATAGTGAATGAAGACACCACCTCCATCCACACTTGGCTGCGTTTCGGGTTTACTCTTCTGCAACACCCGCGGTCTGTCTACCTTCGCCAAGGGTAGCGACCGTTTCGCTTTCTGCACTTAGGTAGAAGAAAGGAGGTGATAGCGCACCTCGCCATCCTCCTCCGCACGCTCCTGTGCCTCCTCCTTTTGGCTCAAGTACAACAAAAGTGGAATGTTGCCGCCAAAAAATCCGCCTCCTTCATCAAACAATCTCTGTGCTTCCGGGTCATCTTGCCACACATTTGCTGTAACTGCGTTACAGCCAAACGCACTAGCTGAAACTGTCCCATCTCCGCACAGTTTTCCTTCCGCAACCTTGCAGAACTTGACAAGCTTTTCCAGACCTGTCATGGCCTTTTCCACGACCCTTTCCATCACATCAAGTCGCTGTTCCACCTGAACAACAGACTCTCTGCTAGCGAATCGTTCCTCCACAGAAACGACTTCTTCCTTGCTGGTGCCTTCCTTGCCTTTCACCACATCCAGCTGTTCACGACCTGCGGCTGCGGTAGTCTGCGGAGTGGCTGTCACCGCAGTCACCTTCCGTCCTCCCCTTGCCTTCTTCGTGGTCTGCACATGGATGGGATTCTCTCTCACAAGAAATGCAAAACTGTTAAGGTGGGGCAGCAACGCTGCCTTCTCCTTTTTCATAAAGTCTTGGCCAATCACCACTTCAAAGTCGTCAAGGGGCACAATGGTGAAGTCACTCACCCCTGCCCATTCTCCAATCCTTAGAGAAACTTTCTGAGTCACACCTGCAACTTTCTCGACGCTTGAATTGACTGCCTTGAACATATTTTCTTTCTGTTCAGCTTGCAAACCAAGCCGCTTCGCAACCTCTTCGTTAACGAAGTTATGAGTGGCACCACTATCCACTAGTGCCGAAATCTGGTGACCATTCAACTCAATGGGCACATAACTCAACTCACCGTAATCAGGTTCTGTTGAAACTGGTGCCTCCAAGATAGCGCTCAACACCTGCATCACGCCAACGGATGGTCCACCCTGTTCAACCGCAGCCACCTTCTGCGGCCGCAAAGGACAGTCTCTCGCAAAATGATCCTTTGCGCAGATGTAACAGGAGACTGACTTTCTCTCCTTCTTTTCACCAAACTGTTTGGGCTTGTCATCCTCACGTTTGCCTTGAAACTTAGGCTTACCCGGCTGCTCCCTCTTGAACTTGCCGTGCTGCTGTTTCTTGCTGCCATCTTCATTGCCTCTAGCTTCGTCACGCCTATCTGTTCGGAAGTCATGCAACTTTTCTGCAGCAGAAATTGCCTCAGCAAGGGTCTTAACTCCTTATCGTCGCAGGTCCGCTTGCGCCCAACTTTGAAGACCCTTCATAAAATGATAAAGGCGATCCTCCTCGCTCATATCCTTTATCTCCAACATCACGCTGGTATAGGATTTTATATAAGCCTGAATCTTCGTCGTATGACGAATCTGCATCAGCTCATTCCGCGCAACCCAACTCTGGTTACCGGGACCAAACTGTGCCTTGAGAGCTGCCTTCATTTGCTCCCAAGTCTCAATCTTTTCTGTGATCTTTCCTGAAGCTACATCTTCCGCACGGTTTCTCCACCAAAGATTTGCTGTATCGGTGAGAAACATTGCTGCCGCATTGACCTTCGCCTCATCTGAACATCCGTTCATCTGATCAAGGTACTGTTCGACATCCCAGCAGAAATTTCCAAGTAACTTCGAATCACGTGTGCCATCAAACGGTTGCGGTTCCTTCATCCTGATTTTCATGGTTGTGCCTCCGTTGCCACCACTGTTAGCCAACGCACGTTTCAGCACCGCAATCGTGTCATCTTGGTCTTTGATGCGAAGCTGAAGTTGTTCCACAACTTCCTCAAGCTTCTTAACTCTGTCCACTGTATCTTGCTGCACCGCAGCGTGCAAGACATCCGTTGCCTCTTTGCACTCTTCAACAGCTTCATTGAATGCCTTCCGCATCTTTTCCATTTCGTCCCGCATAGCTGCAGCCTTTTCTCCATGAGCATAGAGCGCTTCACTGAATTGCCCCATGTTCGCTTCAATTGCTGCTAGCCTCCGTTTACCTTTGGCCTTAGGCTCCCATTCTTCATGAACGGACTCCTCTCCATCCGAAGGTGCTTCTGCTTCTGAGCCAGAAGCTGTATCTGCGTTACGTCTAACCATCTTGCTCTCTACTTGGTCCAAGTAAAGAGTCACGAACCCCGGCTCTCCCGAGTTTCGCTGCTGTACCGTCCGCTTCCGTCTACCAATCTTTCCCTTCCACTGCTTTGGACAGTTTGCAAGGCTGCCAAAGACACCTTCCAGTCAAGTCTCGGTTTCGTCTAACTTCTCTCGCACAGCCTTCGTCGTTTCAACGAACTTGGTCACAAAGCCACCGTTGCCAAAACCGGCTCCGGCACTTCTGCTAACCAATCTGAGCGCCTGCCTCTGCGGAGCGTTCAGTCTGCGGAGCGCCCGTCTTCCTGCGGAGCGCCCGTCTGTCTGCGGAGCACTACTGCGGAGCGTCCTGTGCTATCTACAAAACGTCCGCCCTGCGGCACGTTCTGTCTGCGGAGCGTCCGCCCTGCGGCACACTCTGTCTGCAGAGCGCCCAACCCTGCGGTGCGCCCTATCTGCGGTTCGCGCAGTCTGCGGTGCGCCCACCCTGCGGTGCGCACTGTCTCTGCGGTTCACACGGTCCGCGGTGCGCCCGCCCTGCGGTGCGCACTGTCTCTGCGGTTCACGCGGTCTGCGGTGTGCCTGCCCTGCGGTGCGCACTGTCTCTGCGGTTCGCGCGGTCTGCGGTGCGCCCACCCTGCGGTGCGCACTGTCTGCGGAACGCTCGCCTCCTTGCGGAGCATCCGAACTGCGGAGCGTCTCAACTGCGGACGCCCGTCCAAGCCTGCAGAGCAATCCCAAAAATTTCCTCGCTGCAACCACCTATCGCACGAACTCCGTCAACCTGCGGCTCCAACCAAAACTCCTCCAAGTCTTGGCTCTGATACCACCTGTCACAGCCCCACTTAGAACGAGCGCTCTTGACTCGCTAAGAGGGTGTGCGGCACCGTCTAGCAACCTCTCAAGGGCTTGGCCAACTTGATGTTAACTAACGGACTACGCCTACTCATTATGCGGAAACATGTTATATCATTAACTTAGTCATTCATACACATATGCAACAACTGTAACAACACAAGAAAGTATGGAAGTGTTGCGGGTTGCCCAATGTAGAGCCCGTCTTCAATATTTTCACAAGTAAAACAGAGATGCCAAAACCGGCCACTCTCTGGGTGTGCGCCCAACCTGGCTAAAACACACACTTTTACAAAACTGGAAAAACCCAAGTCAACCTCCTCTGAGCGACTAACTTGGCTGCCGCAACGACTGCTGCAAACCCTCACTGTATGCTGCTGCTGCACCGCAGAAAACCCAGAAAACGTGCCACTATCTGAACTTAGCCTCTGCCGCAGTCCAACTGTGCACTGTGCCAAAAACGGCTGCCTGCGGTACCCATGCGCGGATGCCACAGAAACGAAGGTGCGCTTTAGCCAAGCGCACTGTTCACATGAACTTAGCTCCCTTGCCTTAGCTGATTTTGAAATGACTTGCACTTCATTTATTTATAGCCTTCTAGGTGTCTTTCCCATGTCAACTTGCCATCTTGCTTACCGCACAAGTCACCCCTTGCCGGTTCACCAAGTCAACTTGAAAACACACTTGGCCACTTAACCGTTTCGTTGGTGTCACCCCACCAAGCCAAGTTTGACTTAGGCGTTCACGGGTCCGCTTGCCGAAGCCTCTAGAGTGTCGCGCGCACACTTTGCTGGTGAGCCGCGCGCCCCTTTACTTTGACCGAGCGCCCATCTCTTTGACCGCCGTCCGTCGCTAACCGTGCCGTCGCGCGCGCGCGCTCGTCGCCCAACTGCTGTCGTCCGCACGCCCGTGGCTTTACTTACCAAAACGCTCTCTTGCCGGAGCGCCCAACTGTCCGCACGTCCATCCGCACATCCACCCGCGCGTCTGTCCGTCCGCACATGTCCGTCCGCACACTAAGGCCGCGCGCCCACACCTAGGGTCGCGCGCTTGTTTACCGAACGTCTTCACAAGCTTGCATGCCCAACCGCACGCTCAAGGGTCGCGCACCTCAAAGGTGTCGCACGCCCATCATCAATGTCATCTTTGCCAAGGGGCGCCCGTGCCAAGTGACGTGGGCGCTGACCTTGGGGCGCGCCACATTCCCGACCTCCGTGCCGGTGGTGAATGTGGGCGCTTGCTATCTTTGCCAAGTGAGAGCGCAACTCCATGCCGAACCGTCATGACCACGACACCTTTCCCAGGTGTGCCACCTTCCAGGTGCACTGAAAAACGTGGCTGTGACAAGGAGACCATTCATTTTAATCACCTTTCGTTTTCGAAGTGTCCAAATTGAGTTGACCTTTCGGTTTTCATTGTAATAAATGCTCAGTAATGTGTATTTAGATGAATATTAAATGTCGCAAACCCATATATAGATGCAACTTAATTTTGCAAATCTCATCCATACATTGCAATGCTTCGATGTTTCGATCCTCATCATTGTAATTGGTACCTATAAATTTAAATGATTGTAATGCAAGACTGGTCGCACGACATAGCGTTGTAAGAATATTCATCACACATAATTAATTAAAGTTAGTTTTGATGTGGATTAAAATTCAATATAAAAATAGGTAAATAAGATGGTGCTATATAGACATCATATAAATAACCACCAGTCATAAGTTAAAGATAAAGATAGTTCACCATGTATGCTATTGAAATTATTAACATGTTGTTTGCATGACTTTGAAAACATTAACATATTTGCAGTGAATTGAGAGAGGAACTATTGACGATGGTAGAATTCAAATGACTCTTAAGAAGGATGTTGTGTTAGTGAATTGAGACAGGAACTATTCACGATGAGTGTTAAGAACGATGTTACGTTAGTAATAGTGAGGCGCACAGATTTGCTCACATACAATATTACTAAAATATTTGGAATATTAAATAATCTATGATTAAGAATATAATTTGAATATTGAATAGATAATAGATGCTATAAGGGACTTGTATAAATAGGTCTTCATAGTGATTATTAACTTAAATGAGGTGTCTCTTAATCACCATAACTATTAATTATTACTTATTATGTTCATAGCATTGCCTCTCTTAGAAAGGTTGTCCTTAAAGCCTTATAATCTTGTCGCATCGTTCTTTGTGACGTCATAACTGAGGAAACATGTCGATATCAACTTCTAAGTGTAGAGCATAACTTCTAATATGTTGACGGATGAATTCATCCCAAATTGATTTGTTCCTGACTGTTGGGATTTCCTACCGAGCTTTCATCACATTAGTACCATTATCTTTCGACATTTGCCCCTTTTTAGGACTTCGGTTTTTACGATTGGGGTGTCGATAAAGAATTTTAACAATGTCATTTTCTTTTACGAGCGTCGTCTTTTGAGCATCAATATGAGCTGGAAGTTGTATTTTCATCCCTGGAGGTTTTAATGCTTCATTCCATATATTTTCCAACTTGTTTTCTAACTGCATGTTGTCATTTTGAAACTTCTTAATCAATTTTACTTGCGAGTTTCCGTCATCTTCGGACTTCTTAAGTTGTTCCTTAAGAACTTCGTTATGATTTCTCATGCAACTATTTTATTCCTTCTTGTCTAGAAGTTTTCCTTCAATGTCTTCTGTAGAGCCAACTGCCTTCCGACTATTTTTCAACTTCTTCATTTTCATGACTACATCTTATTATGGTTCTTTAATCTGAAATTTTCCCCTTTTTAGGCGTCCTCTGGAATCAGATATGGGAGTCACAAGGAAGATAAAAGAAAATACAAATAATCTAGCGAAAAAGGGGCAGAAGAAACAATCAATAGAGAATCATAGAGGTTGGGGCCATGTTAATCGATTCAGGGCAATCTCCTACCATCATGGCAGCTCTAGCTGCAGTAAATAATTGTTCTTAATGAAGCTGATATCATGGAATTGTTGAGGCCTGAAAATTCGCAGGCGGCAACAGTAAGGGATTCTCCCCAATCAACGTTCCCAACTAGCCCGTTGACTGTTTGGAATAGGGAATCCGTCCGGTTTGCGGTCCGGCTACCGTAGGTCAAGAAACAAAACTAAGGTTTTACCGGTTGCAGCCCGGCCCACTGAGTTTTTGTATTTTTGACTTAAAGAAATGATATGCAAGTGCCTAACTAAATGCAGGGCGATCAAGATGCAGGGAGCGGTCACAAAGTGATGCACAGGTTCTTACCTCTCATCTTTTTCTCACGAGCAACCAAACCAGATACAAAAAGAAATAAACTAACTATCTAAACTATCCCTAGGGGGCAAGATTATCATTTCGAATGAGCAATACATTTTCACATACATTAAAAAGAAACACAGTTAGCTGATACTTCTTCTAAAGTACATGAACGCTTACAGACATTTAAATAACCAGATAGCCGATCATTTTATAACAACATTTATTGCTCACAGTGAAAAAATATCCCAGAAACTACTGAAGAACATTTAACCAGAACATAGGTTTAGAACATTAAATACTCTTACAGTAAATGAAACACAGCTGAAAACGAAATAGTTCCTCTTCAACATTATTCATTGAGTTGCATTGATACATTCCACTTTACACTCTCTCCGATAGACAAAATTGCAGTTTCCTTTGCAAAACGAAGTAGTTCCTCTTACAAGCAAACATGTACAAAATTTTCCAAGGAAAAAGCCCTTTCTAAGTGCCTCGTCCCTCTATTTAAACTATAATTACAGAGCGTTTTGTTTTGCAGACGCATGGTCTTTCGGTTTCTCAAACTCTTCACATTCCGATCTTTTGTCATTATGTGATCATGACAACTTGGTAACTGATCCGTTTCTGGGATCATGCCTTTACAGCTCTGGACTTCGTCTTCCATTTGCCTCTTTTCAGTCATACCTCTATCAAATGAGTTAGTCTTTCTTCTCGTCATGGCAGATTGAACGGTCGCCTGGAAACTGCCTGCATTCAAATTAAGAGCATGATTCAAACGACAAATATCATCAATTAACCAATCCACAAGGAAATGGCCGAGCGAACCACATACAGGCCTGGCAATATTCTATGGTCGCCGGAGGGAAAAACAAGTCGGCAGTTAGAGAGAAGCGAGTTCGGGAGCCTGGGGAAACAGCCAGCCGCAATGTCTGGTGAAGTTTAAGTCGCAGCCAAGCGAAACGTGGGCGGGAGGTGCCATGAGTCGGACATCGGACGGTTTTCGCTTCAGAAGCCAGAAGACTTTAGCAGCCGCAACGGCAGAGGAGGAGAGCTAGAGGGCACGCGGAACAGATGGGAAACTAAGTCGGACGTCAGAAGAGACTCAGATCGGATGCTGGCTATCTCTTCCCAGCCGCAACGGCGGGCGAACAGAAGCTACGGACAAGCGATTTACAGTTAACATACATCGGGCGTCGGACGGTTTAGGAAATCGGACGAAAGAAAAGTCTAGGAGCCGCAACGGTGGAAGGGTTGAAACTTCGCAGCCCCCGATCCAGCAGTAAAAGAGGCCCGCTTATAGGGAAACTCAAGTATTTGAGTAGTGCTAAGGATCGGCTGTAACCAAAATCGCTTCTTTTCACAGAGGATGCGCTAAAGAACAACAAATTTTCTTCTCTTCGACCACACATTCACGACTCAAACCCAAAAATGAACAAGGCATGCAGAAATTACTGACATCCACCTTCAGAGAAACGGAAGGAATCACGCTCAAGGAGCTCAACGATCAAGCCAAACAAAAGTAATGAGGAGGGGCCCAAAAATTAAAACATCAATTTGGGGGGGAAAAACAGTTGCGGCAGCAACAACTGGCGATTACGTGGTGAACCTAGACCTCTGGGTGACTTTTCTTTGAGTAGCGGACTGTTTCCTGACCAAAATGCATTAAAAGAAATCTTCCAGCTGTCCGGATTTCTCTCATGACCAAAGTGTGTACCTTAATCATTGATGCTAGTCCCATTTGGGGAGAGGGGCAACCGAAACCTTCAAGTCCAGACCACTATGTTGAGGCCAGAGTATGATTTTCATTATTACCTCTGCTTTCAGGTAGCTAACAGTGTGGACACCATAGGATTGCAGCATATAGTAAACAGCAGTATTCGTTTGTTCCTCGTTCCCATGCCATTTTAACACTTTGTGCCTTTGGACTTTTGTCCTTTCATCTGAGTCCTTCTGTACGCCTTTCTTACTGAATTTTAATTCAGGATCCTCTATCCCATAGTGCCCTTTTGTGTGAGTGGTGTACTTTAAGTCTCAGCTCACGGACGGAGAGGATCTTTTGGCAATTTAGTATTTATGCTTTAGCACTTGCTTTGATTTATGATGCTTTTATAGAAGTTTGACTCTTTATCTGCCTTTTGGCATTTGCCTCTTGGCATGGGATCATTTGTATTTAATACGCTGTTCACCTTGCTTCCTCTCATGGGTCCTTTACTGTCGCTCCTTAGGACATTTCGAATGTGACGTGGATGGAGCCCCGACATAGTATTCCAGACTCTTTGAATCCAGTTTAATTCATAGGGGTTAAGTTGGACTTCAATGCACACAACATTTTATTCGAGAAAACTGCTAGGCTGGAAGAATTCTTTAAGCAATACACAGGCTGATACTCAACATATTTGCTATTCCCAAAAGACCTTAATATCCTCCAGACAAACGCAAGTTCGTTTCCCTTATTGAAAATCAACACTTACGATTAAATCAAATGAAAGCATGACTCGAAAACAACCACACAGCTTATTTATGTACAAGGTAGAACAAATCAAAGAAAACTAAGAAAAGTAGGGCTTGAGAACCAAACCATTAACTGGCAAGTTCTCCTCCCATCCCTGTAAATCTTGCAACTTATAAGTGGCAGGGCCAAGTTTGGCTACAATCTGAAAGGGGCCTACCCATAACTGCTGGAATTTGGTATGCTTTCCCTTTTCATCATGGGGGTGGTCCCACTTGAGAACTAAGTCTCCTACTTCAAAGTCCTTTTTCCCAGCTTTATGCTTGTCAAACCACCTTTTGATTACCTCCTGCTGTTGTTTGAAACGTTCTCTAGCCTTGGATCTGGCTTCTTCTGCTTTTAGGAGATTATATATTCTTATTTGTAGAACCTCATCGTCCGACCCCCTAGACTCTTGAGCTAGTATGGAAGACGGTAGCAGAATATTGGGAGGCAGGATGGCTTCCTTTCCATACACAAGGGTATAGGGTGACACTCCTACTGCAGACTTGGGGGTAACTCTGTCATCCCACAGGGCGTTTGGTAAGGCTGAGTGCCAACTTCGCTGGTTTTCTATGACAGTCTTCTTCAGGATTCTAATGAGGTTTTTATTGGAGGATTCAGCCAAGCCATTCCCTTGCGGATAGTAGTTAGCAGAATAATGTAATTTTATCCCTTTCTCATGAGCAAAAGAAGTCAATTTAATGGATGAAAAGTATTTAGCATTATCAAAAACTACTGAAATTGGAACTCCAAACCTGGTCATGATATGATCTTGTAGGAAGCTGATGACTTCGTCTTCGTTTATCTTGCGTAATGGGATAGCTTCAACCCAGCGAGTGAAGTAATCAGTCGCAGTAAGAATGTACTTGTGTAGTAGAGAAGAATTTGGTTTTATTTCTCCAATAATGTCTAGCCCCCATTGTTCAAATGGTTCTGTGATCATAACAGGCTTTAGGGGTGCTGCTGCCCTGGACTGTCTTCCACCACACCTTTGGCAAGTATCACATTTTCTGACATGTGCATGTGCATCCCTGAAAATTGTTGGCCAGTAATAACCGGCTCTGAGAACCTTGTGGGCTGTAGTGTCCCCTGAGTAATGTCCCCCAGTCGGGCCATCATGCAATTCAGACATCACTTTCTCAGCATCCTCTTTCTCCAAGCATCTCAGGAGGACTCCATCATAGTTTTTTCTGAACAATACGCCTTCTACGATTTGATAGGAAACTGATTTCAAACGCAGAGCTCTTCTTTGTTTGGAACTCCAATGTTCCAGTAACACCCCTGACTGCAAGTAATGCACAAGATCTCTATACCACGACTCAGGAGCTGTGAATAAAGGGCAAACATCCATTACATGCAAATCAGCTTCATCTTCCCATGCTTGTTCTTCATTGTTTGTCTTCCTAGTCATCAGTTTGCATAACCCCTGACCTTTTACTATAGTAGTTGGTTTGAATTCAAGATCGTATTCTTGAAGCGCTATTACCCAGTTGCCCCTTCTTTCTCCTAATTCTTTTTGAATGAGAAGGGATCTTACAACTGGGTAAGGGACTATTACCTTGGTACAATTTTTTAGTATATAAGGCCTGAATTGCTTTACTGCCTTAAATACTGCGTATGCCTGCTTATCAATGGCTGGGTAGTTTAATTCAGCTCCTTGTAGCCCAGTGCTCATAAAAGAGATTGGGAATTCATCACCCCCTTCTTCCTTTTGCGTGAGTACAGCTGCTAATGAATCATCGGACGCAAATGTATACATAATAAAGTCCTTGTCAAAGTCTGGACTTTTAAGAGAGGGCGCATGTGCAACAATAGTCTTGATTTTACTGAAAGCATTCTTTTCAGTCTCAGTCCACTTAAACTGTGCATTTTGCTTGACCATCTGCTGTAATGTTTTAACAGTCTGGGCAAAATCAGGCACAAATCTACGTACGAAGTTTATTGTTCCCATGAAGGATTGCATTCCTTTTTTATTATGGAGCGTGGGAATTTGTTCAATGGCTTTTATTCGTTCTGGGTCTATAGATATACCTCTTTTCGACACTATATGCCCCAGTAACTTGCCTTCTGTGACCGCGAATACGCACTTCTTAGGATTTAGGGAAATGCCATATTTCCGACAGCGCTCGAAAATTTGCTTTAGGTGGAACGTGTGCTCCCCTCTTTTCTTTGAAAATATTGTTATGTCATCAAGGTAGACCACCACACTTCGCCCAATCATTCCTCAGAAAGCTATGTCCATAGCTCTCTGAAATGTTGCGCCAGCATTAATTAGGCCAAAAGGCATTCTTCTATATGCGAAAGTTCCCCATTTAGTTCTGAATGTTGGTTTCAATCTATCTTCCTCTGCCACTAACACTTGGTTGTAGCCCGAGAATCCATCTAACAATGAAAACAATTCAGAACCAGAAACCATCTGTAGAAGTTGCTCCATGGGAGGCACCGGATAATTGTCTTTGTCTGATGCGCGGTTTAAGTTTCTGAAGTCCATGCACAGTCTGATTTCTCCCGACTTTTTTCTGACCGGCACCAAATTTGACACCCATTATAAATGCCGGACTTTAAAAATAATCCTAGCATCTAACAATTTATTCACTTCGCTCTGGATTAGTGGTTCCAGCTTTGGGTGCATCTTCCTCAGCGGCTGCTGATATGGCTTGACGCCTGCTTTAAGAGGAATGATATGTTTGATGATATTGGTGTCATAGGTTTTTAAATCTGCATACGTCCATGCAAAGACATCTTTGTACTGCTTAAACAAACTGAGGAACTTGTCTCTTTCTGCTGGTGAACAGCACTTGCCGAGGTTCACGAACTTAGGCTCCGTTTCAGTCCCTAAATTTATTAGCTCGAACTGTAGAGTTGAGCTGTGCGTCTTCACATTAGTGGGTCTTCTAAATTTCTCGCTCAATTCAAACATCTTCTCTAACGTCCTGACCCCTTTGGGAATGAAATTGTCATATTTCATTTCAGCCTGATGTTCCTCATCATCGATAATGGCTCCTTTAAAAACCTCCTCGTTTGTCAGGCATTCAATTATTTGCTGATCATTGTCAAATACTCGGAATTTGGTGATCATGTCAGGAACTGATGGCCTGAAAAGTAATTCAATAGAGCATTTGTTATTAGTGGGAACCAATCTGGTGGCTGATGTAGCTAGAAGATCAGCGGCTGCATTTTTTATTCTCGGAATTGAAATAATGTTAAATGCATGAAAATTTTTAAGCAAATCCCATACCTCGTTTTGGTAAGCTTTCAAATGAGGGGAAACACAATGTATTTGATTCCTTATTTGTTTCACAACTATTTCTGAGTCCCCAAAAACTTTTAAATTACTAACCTTGAGCTCAATCGCCTTCTTGAGTCCCTGCAGTAGTGCTTCATACTCGGCCGTATTGTTAGTACACTCAAACTCTACTCTACAAGACAGGAAGTGTTTTTTTTTTGTGGATCAATAAGGACACAGCCGGCCCCTAACCCTTCTAATGTCTTCGAGCCGTCAAAATATAAAGTCCAAAAAACACTATCTGCTGAAAAAGAATCTACTCCTGCAGCTAAGTTACTATTTTACAGTCAAGCTCATCAGCCTGAGAAAAACGAAGGAGATCAGGCTAGGTGTCAGATGTGTCAGATGTGTCGCTGGCTTCTTCCGCTTGATAATTCCCTGGTTCCAGTTTGAGAAAGTAGTTTCCCAACACAGATTCGACTGGTATGTTCTTCTCATCCAATTGAGTAACATTGTGCTTCATTTGAGGTTCTCCCAGAACCTTAATCTGATTGGGACTCCCTTTGTATGGCAGCCAAAGATGTGACCAATTTGAGGCGAAATATCCATTCAACTTAGCTGACCAATTTCTGCTTAGAACCAGGCCGTAAGCGTCTGGTATATCAGCCACCACGATGTTAATAACTTGGCATACTCTGTTATCAGATGCTAGGTGGATTAGGACGTCTTCCATCTCACCGATCACCTTGACGTCTGTCCTATCCAATTGCACCACCCTCCACATGGATGGCTTAGGCTATCCGTTTATTTTCTTACATACTGATATGGGCATGACATTAATTGATGCTCCTGAGTCTACTAGACAATTGTGCACGTTATGATTAAAAATTTCGAAAGTCAGGAGGAAAGGTGGATGTTTAGTTTTAGACATACCTCTAGTGCTAGCCTCTCCAATTTCTTCTTCATCTCGGGGCTGATTATCAGCGGGCAACTTTTCTTCTGACATTTCAAATGCCTTCAACAACTTTTCTTTCTGCTGGGGTACTTTGCACATTTCGAATAGCGGGACATTTGCCTTTATCTTATTTAAATCTTCAACAATGTCATATTCAATTTGTGTTTTAATGGACAGAGATTTATCAGCGCTCACCTTCTCTTCATTTGGCTTAGGTAGTGTTCTGTTTTGTTTAGGATCCTGGCTGGTAATGGTAAATTCCGGAATCTGATCAGCCAAGGATTTATCTTGAAACTTCTTTTTGATATTTCTTTGCAACCTTCGGATCTTTGGGAGCAGAAGATTGTCATCACTAACCACACCATTGCTTCTAGTTGTTACGTTAGCTTCCCTAATGTCCCTGTGTCCTTGAGTATTTTCCTCTTTTGCATCTAATAAGGAGACAGAATTCCATAATGCCATGGTCTCTTCTTCCTATTCTTTTGTAGAAACAGAAACAACACTTTCTTTCTTTTCATCCTCATCCTCTTCTGTTAATCTCGAATCCAACATCTGATTCATGACTAATGTCATCGAATTTATCCATTGTGGACAGTTCTTTTCGGAATGAGGTTGTTGATGGAAAGTACAGA
>LPNX010134107.1:21033-41585 GCA_001517045.1 Pseudotsuga menziesii
GACTGCGTACTTACTCCTGAACATTCTCTTGAAGGTATCCCAGTCTGGGATAGAGTTAGCGGGAAATCCAAAATACCACGAGGCCGCAGCTCCTTTGAGGGTGTGCAGGAATAGTCTACACACTACATCTTCGTGTTCCCCAGCCCTCAGACCTTCTATTGCCAAGTAGAAACTCTGTAGGTGATCATCCACTAGGATTTTCTCATTTGGATCAAATTTGGGCAGTAGCTTCTCAAAGGCTTGAGGTAGGTCATGCAAAGGTGGGGTCAGATTTAGAGGTGATCTAGCTTTCCAAGCTGGCGGTGGATTTGGTGGATTAGGTGGATTCGGTGGATTTGCGTTAACGCTGGCCATGAGTTGAGGTGGAGAGTGAGGGGGTGAACCAACCGGGGTGTGAACAGGAGAACTGTAAGGAGTGTCTGGGCCTACTTGGTTCAAAGGCAATTCAACCTCCTGTATGGCAGTTTCCACAAGTTCTTCCCAGTCTCCAACCAACACTGAATCTTCAATTAGAGGACGGTCTTTCTTCTTGTACTCTCTTCTAGGCAATTCGTGGATAATAGGCAACCCTCCAATATTCTTTACATAAGCACGGGTATGTCTTCTCAGATCATTAACAATTTCGTTGCGAATAGGATATAGATGTTCTCTATTTTCTTCTTCGAGAATTGAATTACGTGGTCCACTACTTTCAGAACTGTAACCAACGGAATAATCTCGGTAAAACGGGTTTCCTCGGCCAGCCATGCACTGGCAGCCCTCCTTCTAGCACCAAAACTGTTGAGGCCTAGAAATTCGCAGGCGGCAACAGTAAGGGATTCTCCCCAATCAACGTTCCCAACTAGCCCGTTGACTGTTTGGAATAGGGAATCCGTCCGGTTTGCGGTCCGGCTACCGTAGGTCAAGAAACAAAACTAAGGTTTTACCGGTTGCGGCCCGGCCCACCGAGTTTTTGTATTTTTGACTTAAATAAATGATATGCAAGTGCCTAACTAAATGCAGGGTGATCAAGATGCAGGGAGCGGTCACAAAGTGATGCGCAGGTTCTTACCTCTCGTCTTTTGCTCATGAGCAACCAAACCAGATACAAAAAGAAATAAACTAACTATCTAAACTATCCCTAGGGAGCAAGATTATCATTTCGAATGAGAAATACATTTTCACATACATTAAAAAGAAACACAGCTAGCTGATACTTCTTCTAAAGTACATGAACGCTTACAGATATTTAAATAACCAGATAGCCGATCATTTTATAACAACATTTATTAGTCACAGTGAAAAAATATCCCAGAAACTACTGAAGAACATTTAACTAGAACATAGGTTCAGAACATTAAATACTCTTACAGTAAATGAAACACAGCTAAAAACGAAATAGTTCCTCTTCAACATTATTCATTGAGTTGCATTGATACATTCCACTTTACACTCTCTCTGATAGACAAAATTGCAGTTTCCTTTGCAAAACGAAGTAGTTCGTCTTACAAGCAAACATGTACAAAATTTTCCAGGGAAAAATCCATTTCTAAGTGCCTCGTCCCTCTATTTAAACTATAATTACAAAGCGTTTTGTTTTCCAGACGCATGGTCTTTCGGTTTCTCAAACTCTTCACATTCCAATCTTTTATCATTATGTGATCATGACAACTTGGTAACTGATCCGTTTCTGGGATCACGCCTTTACAGCTATGGACTTTGTCTTCCATTTGCCTCTTTTCAGTCATACCTCTATCAAATGAGTTAGTCTTTCTTCTCGTTGTGGCAGATTGACCGGTCGCCTGGAAACTGCCTGCATTCAAATTAAGAGCATGATTCAAACGACAAATATCATCAATTAACCAATCCACAAGGAAATGGCCGAGCGAACCACATACGGGCCTGGAAATATTCTATGGTCGCCGGAGGGAAAAACAAGTCGGCAGTTAGAGAGAAGCGAGTTCGGGAGCATGGGGAAACAGCCAGCCGCAATGTCGGGTGAAGTTTAAGTCGCAGCCAAGCAAAACGTGGGCGGGAGGTGCCATGAGTCGGACGGTTTTCGCTTCGGAAGCCAGAAGACTTTAGCAGCCGCAACGGCGGAGGAGGAGAGCTAGAGGGCACACGGAACGGATGGGAAACTAAGTCGGACGTCGGAAGAGACTCATATCGGACACTGGCTATCTCTTCCCGGCCACAACGGCAGGCGAACAGAAGCTACAGACAAGCGATTTACAGTTAACATACATCGGGCGTCGGACGGTTTAGGAAATCGGACGAAAGAAAAGTCTAGGAGCCGCAACGGCGGAAAGGTTGAAACTTCACAGCCCCCGATCCAGCAGTAAAAGAGGCCCGCTTATAGGGAAACTCAAGTATTTGAGCAGTGCTAAGGATCGGTTGTAACCAAAATCGCTTCTTTTCACAGAGGATGCGCTGAAGAACAACAAATTTTATTCTCTTCGACCACACATTCACGACTCAAACCCAAAAATGAACAAGGCATGCATAAATTACTGACATCCACCTTCAGAGAAATGGAAGGAATCATGCTCAAGGAGCTCAATGATCAAGCCAAAAAAAAGTAATGAGGAGGGGCCCAGAAATTAAAACATTAAGTTGGGGGGGAAAAACAGTTGCGGCAGCAACAGGAATATAAGAGGAGTTAATATCTCCCAAAAAACATAGACTTCTAAAGAGGAAAATAATGAAGGAAAAATTGATGCTCTTATTCTTACATGAATCTATATGCTCAGAAGAGCTAATGAAAGAGATAGGTCAAAAAGCATGCCAAGAAAGTGAGGTTGAGGCAACAGATGCTAGGGATGTTGCAGGAGACCTAGAGATTCTATGGAACCTGATGGAGATAAGATTATCAAATTTCTTAGCCACCCAACAGATGATATTTCCAGATTTTAGGATCACTGGCTCTATAGTGAAGGGATCGGTAACGAATACATTGTATGGGCCCCAAGCCATCCAGTAGAAACAAAAAAAAATTGAAAGCTTTAGAAATTCTACAGGGTTGGGTGGATCAAAATCACTAAATTATAGGAGGGGATTTCAATATGATAACTTTCCTCACAAAGAAGAATGGGGAAAATATATGACTGGATACAAAAATCAGCACTTTGGATCCCTAATAGAGAATCTGAGTCTTGTTGATATTGAAGTAGGGAATACTCTATTCACATGGAACAACCAAAGAGGTTAATAATTCCATATTGTATTTGGATTGGATCGCTTCTAGATATTAGAGTCAATCATGGCAGGCGGGGAAGACATTTCGGCCTTGGTCCTGCCCTCTGCAGAATCAGATCATTGGACGACCAGTTTGTGGAGTAGGGATGGACAATAGTCAAGATGTCCTTTCTGCTTTGAACAATTTTGGCTTTCTCATTTGGACTTTAAGAGTATTGTGCAGAAATAGTGGGAAGATACCGAAGTAGTCAAAGGGTCGTGTATGTATCAATTTCAACAAAAAATGAAATTTATGAAGGAAAGGATGAAAGTATGGAAGAAGGAAGTTTTTGGGAACATCTTCCAGCACAAGAGAGATATGGAGAAAATCTAGGTCAATGGAATGGAAGAAGGTTTAGATGAGGAATTAAAGGAAGAATACGCTAGAGCCTTAGCCCAAATTGAGATGAGAAATAAAACAGAGGAGAAGTTGTGGAAGAAAAATTATTGGGTTCAGTGGTTAAAGGAGGGAGAATAGAACACAAAATTCTTTCATAGATCGACAATCCATCACAAGCAGAGAAATAAGAATGTAATTCCAAAGAAAAGAAATGGCCAATGAGTGGAAAATCATGAAGAGATCAAGGAGGAACTGGTTCAGTACTTCAAAGAGATCATGAAGGAACCGGTTCAAGATCACTCGAGGGACATTTCCCATATCACTAGGAATATTACAGCTCTTATGACACCAAAACAAACTGAGATGTTAATGTGACTGGTGGAAATGGGGGAAATTGAGGAGGTGATCAGGAAAATGGAAGACGACAAGGATTTAGGGCCAAATGGATTTACAACCAACTTTTTCCATCATTTTTGGGACCTGATCATATGAGGTCACTTATGTCATCAAGATCTTGCAAATTATGGGAGGGGTGTTGGTGGCGTTTAATGTTACTTTCTTCACCCTCATCCCTAAAAGTGATGGGGAAAATGAACCAGGTAAGTTAAGTACAATATCATTATGCAATGTGATTTATAAGATAATAAATAAAGTGATAGCCAACAGACTCAAGCCTACTTTTCCTATCCTTATATCCCCAAAGTAGTTGGGCTTTGTGGAGGGACGTCAAATTGTGGATGGGATAATCATGGTCCATGAGTTTATGCATTCTCTGGAAACCACAAAAAAACCAAGTATGCTAATTAAGATAAATCTAACTAAATCCTATGATAATATTAGTTGGCAATTTTTAAGATTGGTTCTTAGGGATTTTGGATTTGGAGAGCAGTGGACTAGTTGGATCATTAATATATTGAGTCTTCATTTTTTTTCTCTATTTTGGTCAATGGATCCCCTTCGAAAACCTTTAGGACATCCAGGGGAATTCACCAAGGGAATTCAATCTCCCCTTTCCCGTTCATTTTGATGGTTGAAGGTCTAGGACCAAACAATCAAATCCATGGTCTAAATCCAAGAGATAAAATGGCTCTCTCTCCACTTGCAGACGACCAAACAAACATACTAATAGTTTGTAGATGACTCGATGTTAATGGGGAATGCTCCAGTTTGTGAATCTCATGTTATTGACAAAGGGTTAAATATGTTCCTGAAATATTTAAGTCTATCAGTAAATAAGGTTAAATCCCAAGATGTTTTCTTCAATACACCCACAGTGACACAAAGGAATATTATGCACATTTTAGGCTTCTAGGGGAGCTCCCTTCCATCCAAATACTTGGTATCACGTCTCTCGGATCCGGTTATTCGTAAGGCTTCCTAGGAAGAAATATTTGAGAAAAATGAAAAGAAGTTATCAAGATGGACCATGCGACCCCTTAACTTAGCCAGTAGAGTATTTTTAGTAAAGGCTATCTTCAATCTATGCCACTTTATCTCTCATCGGCCATGGAAGCACACAAAGAAAATTTAAAGAAAATCAAGAATTTGCAGAGAACATTTATTTGGGGAGGCTCTAGTGATAAGAAAAAATGGCCTTTGGTGGATCGGGACACTTTATTCATCCCCAAGGTAAAGGGGAGCGTAGGTATTTGAGATCTAGAAGAAAATAAGTGAGGTGCTTGGGGACAAAATTTGGTGGTGATGGGTAAAATACGAATCAAAACTATGGGGTTAGTTGTGACATTGCAAATATGATCCTAGATGAAACAAGAATTAGATAATAGCATTCCACGAACATTGTGATGGATCCCACATATGGAAGACTACCAAGGTAGGGAGAGATCTTATGATGAATCACAAATTTTGGGAAATTTGGGATTGGGAGGTAGCAAAGTTTGGCAAGATTCATGGAAACAACTCCCAACTTTACATAATAGTATGAACTTTCCAACAAATCGGGCTTGATGTCAAGAAAGAAGTTTGTTTAAATTCTAGGACTTCTAGCAAGAAGATAGGGAAACAGAGGTTTTCCACAATTGGAAATACAAGGACTGGTGGAGTGACACTTGTCACGAGGAAGCTCAAGGTATATGGGAGAAGATGCAGGAATGATATATCTGAAGAAAAAAAAGGACTAAATAAACTGTGATGGGGATACCATGCCAAGGGTACCTTCAATATAAAGGAAGCTTATAACATTGGGGCAGGTCTTAGGGAGATGTCATAGCAAAGGGAGTGGAAGAAGATATGAGAGGCCAACCCGTGGTTAAAGGTTGCAACCTTTCTTTGGATAATGGTTCGAAGGAGAATATAACAGGGGAGAACATGAAGAATATGGGGTTAATAGGAACAACGTGATGCATCCTATGTGCAAATTTGGAGGAAACCATGGACCACTTACTTGACTCTTTCTCTTTTGCATCCTATCTTTGGGATAAAGATGTGGAGAGATTCTTCCAAACCTCTTGTGTCTTGGGTTAGTTAAACCTTTCAAGAAAAGAGTGGAAGGACAATCCTTTTATTAATCCTATTTTTGAATAGGATTTGGATACTTTTCCTTGGTTTTATACTTTGGAACATCTGGAAAGAAAGGAAACAACACATATTCATAGGAACAACCAATTCATAGGACAAGGTCTCGACAATTTTGCAAATCCAAATTGAGGAAAATCTTAGATTGAATCCTTGGGGAGATCAAGATCTCAAGGAAAATGAAAGTGAAAGGGTGATATTACAGGCATGGTGTGGAAATTAAACCCAAGAGATAGAACAATTACACTCACAAAATTGCTAATCAAACATGCAAAATTAACACCAAAGGAGATTGAAATTGGAGCATAACACTAATCTGTATTGAATAAGTGTATAATAGCCAACCTTGTGAAGTAATAGGATGATACAATATACCATTACATGATAGAATTGAATGCATAAAGATGCCATTCGAAATAGTAAAAAAGAAGGCTTACCAAATCTAGTCAAATCCCCCATAGGTGCATAAAGAAGTTTCCAAATATATAAAGATGCTCATGAATTTGCTAATTCAAGTGGGAAAGATAAAGAGGGATGGAAAGACAATTCATAAATACTTTTATTTGTAAAAAAGGAGGGAGGATGATGTGGGAAAAAAACAAGTCAACTACACCTAGTCTAGCTTTTCCTTTTGCCTTAAATCAGAATAAAACAGAGAACTTTTCAGAAAAAGTAGATATGCGCTTTGGAGGATTTGGAATAAAGCAGACATGCTAAATTGGGTTTCCAGGATTTTTCCTAAGTTCTCCATGACTCAGTTTTAGATGCGTTGACTTCTAGGATGTGTAGAAGGCAACTAACATAGAATGGAATCTAGGAAACTAGGTAATAAGACAAAAATAATTAAAGTAATGTCTAATGTAGGTAACTATGGGTTGATTATTCTAACACCCCCCCTTAAGCCTAACTTTATGAGTAAATATCAGAAAACTATAGGTCTTAGAAACAAGTATTAGTCACCCTTTACATACTTCTTTTCCATACAACCAAGGAAAGAGGCAAAAAACTAATGGGAAAATCCTCCCTTAAACATGGACAAGAAAAACAAAATTTGGAAATCTTGTCATCAATCATGCTTCACAACATAATCAGCAATACCTAGTAGTGATTTGAGATTGTTGAAGGTCTTCTCACAAAAACTTTGGTGAAGATGTCTGCTACTTGTTTTGAAGATGCACAAAAGAGTAGATCAATGATACCATCATGCACAAACTGTCTGATGTAGTGCATATGGATCTCAATGTGCTTGTTCGCTGTCTCTGAACTGGATCATTGCAGATTCGAATGGTGCTCTGATTGTCGCAGTAGATGGTAGTTGAAAACTCTGATTTGAAGCCACATTCTCCAAGTATCCCGTGCAACCACAAACATTGAGTTGCTGCATTTACAACTCGTCTATACTCTGCTTTTGTAGATGAGAGTGCTATGGCACTCTGCTTCTTGCTTGACTAACTGATTGGTCCTTCTACAAGAATGAACACATATCTTGATGTAGACTTTCGATCTGCGTTGTCACCTGCCTAATCACTGTTAGTAAACCCAATCAAATCAAGATTAGATTTTTCTTTGTAGAAGATCCCATGAGTTCTTCTTCCTTGAACAAAGTTTAGGATCCTTTTGGCTGCTCTCCAGTGGATCTCATGAGGCTGATCCATGTATCTTGAATCCACACTAACTTCATATGATATATCAGATCAATTGTGTGTAAGATAAAGCAAACATCCAATCAACTTCCTATACAGTGTATTATTTACCATAGGAGAAGAACTTGCTTCTTCAAGATTAACTCTTGAAAGGAAGGGAGTCTTTCTTGGCTTGAAATATTTCATGTTGAACTTGTTTAGAAAATCCAAAGCATACTTGGACTGATGTACTTTGATTCCATGTTGGGATTGAGCAATTTCAAGACCCAAGAATTGGCTCAACAATCCCAAATCTATCATAGAAAATGCATGGTTCATTGCATCCTTCAAGGAGGCAATCTCTTTCTTTAAACTTCCTGTAATCAGAAGGTCATCCAAATACAAGAAAATAATCATCAAAGAACCATGAATCATATTCAAATAGACATTATTATCATACTTGGTCGAACAAAACTCAGTGATAGAAAAAATCCATCAATCTTGGCATACGAAGCCCTAGGGGCTTGCTTGAGCCCATACAATGATTTCCTTAACCTGCACACTAAATATGGATTAGAAACAAGCCCTTCAGGTTGCTGCATTTAAATATGCTCAGTGATATCTCCATTTAGGAAATCACACTTCACATCCATGTGATGCACTTCCCACTGCTTCGAAGCTGCAATGGCTAGAGCTATTCTTATGTAGTCCATCTTTGCCACTGGTGCAAAGGTTTAATTGTAGTCAATACCATGTACTTGTGAGTAGGACTTGGATACAAATATTGCCTTATATTTCAAAGGTGAACCATCAGCAGCAAACGTAGTCTTGAAAACCCACTTACATTGAACTAGCTTCCTCCTTGGGGTAAGATCAACCAGTTCCCAAGTGTTGTTCTTCTGGAGCGAGCCGAATTCTTCTTTCATGGCTGTTTTCCATCTTGGATCATGTGCCACATCTTCATATGTCTGTGGATCTGATTCAACCATCAGATATCACTTCTCAGCAAATAGAGGATCTTTCACACAAAGGGCACTCTCAAATTGAGATCTAGTCCTCCTAGTGTCATTAGGATTTCCAGCTAGTTCCCCAGCTGCATGAATGGTATTTGCTGCCAATTTTGGTATTGTAGGACCGTTAGGATCTACAATCAAATAATCATTATCAGACATATCAGAATCAGCAAACTCATTAGTCTTTCCACTTACAATCAATGGATCTGGTGGTGAAGAAGACTCTCCAACTTCAAGTGCTACTAAAGGCTCTTCTTGGAACTGAACACTTCTTTCAATGAAAGATTTGTCAGTGCTCAAGTTGATCAAATTGTACCCTTTTGAATCTCCAAAATACCCAACAAATAGGAACTCTTGGCTTTGGGGGTGCAAATCCTTCCTCTTTTCAGTTGGAATTCTATCCCAAGCCTTTGAGCGAAAAATATTGAAATGGGTCACATTTGGCTTGTGCCCACTCCAAGCTTCAAAAGGAGTCATACCATCAAGATGCTTATGAGGCACCCTATTCTGGATGTAGGATGCATAGTTTATAGCCTTGTCCCAAAACTTTGGTGGCAAATTCTTAGCTTCCAGCATGCAGGTTGCCATCTCCTTCAGTGATCTGTTCTTTCTCTCACACTACAACAAAAACTAGATTTAGCATCTCTTTTTGCATCTAGACCATCTTTCGGTGTATTTTTCTTCATTTTTTGGACAAAATGGCACAATTTCACGAGTTGGTGCTATTTTAGGCATTTTTTGCGTCCTTTTTCTAAATCTGGCACAAATTGCGGCATAATTTGCACCGGGTTTTGCACCTGGTTATGCGCCAGGTTTTGCATTAGGTTTTGCGATGGGTTTTGAGCCTAGTTTTTCACCTAATTTTGTGTCTAGTTTGTACATCTACTCTTGTTGCGCCCCCTTTTACACCCATGTTTGCCTCAACTTTTATGCCCTTGTTTTCATCCACTTTTGCATCCTTTTTTACATCCACTTTTGCATCCACTTCTGCTACTTTTTTTGCATCCCTTCATGCGCCAAGTTTTGCATCAAATTTTACATTCTGTTTTGAGTCTAGTTTTGCATCTCGTTTTGTTTCAGCCATTTTTGCATCCACTTTTGCATCCATTTTTTCATCCACTTTTGCACCCACGTTTTCATCCCTTTTTGCATTTATGTGTACGTCTTTTTTTGCATCTACTATTGCATCCACTTTTGTCACATCCCAATTCACACCCATTTTTACGCTTACTTTTACACCCACTTTTGCTTCAACTTTTGCATCTTTTTTTGCATCCAATTTTACATCAGTTATTGCATCCCTTTATGCATCCATTTTTGCATCCACTTTTGCATCGGGTTTTGCGTTGGGTGTTACAACTACTTTTGCATCTACTTTTGTTGCATCCACTTTTGCATCCAATTTTGTATCCAATTTTACATCCATGGTTGTATCCACTTTTGTGCTAATTTTTTCATCATGTTTTACTTCCATGATTGCATCATTTTTTGCATCCACTTTTGCATCACCTTTTGCATCCATTTTTGGTGCACCCCATTATGCGCCCACTTTTGCACCTACTTTTGTTGCATCCATGTTTGCATCCTTTTTTGCATCCATGTTTTTATCCACTTTTGCATCCAGTTTTACACCCAAATGTTGAAGATGAAAATGAGGATAATGATTATGATATTGAGGATGGTTATGATGATTATGAGAATGTTGTCGATAATGAGGAGAACGATGGCAATGATGATGATGATGATGATTATGATGATGATGACGATGATGATGATGATGATGAGGATAATGGCAATGACAACATTGTTGATTATTATGATGGAAATGAAATGAATGATGATGATGGTGATCATGACAATGACAATGATGATGAATACAATGAGAATGATGATGTCGATCATCTTAAAAAATAAGTTGTTATTTGTCATGCATAAATCGTGTGTCTTCTCCATGACCCTTTTCCACTAATCACATATTTTGGGTAGATGTTATTTCTTATGCCAAAGGTAATGATGAATAACTGATGAAAATGTCAATAATCATGATGGTGATGATGTCAAGGACAATGGAAATGATGATGACATGGATGATGATTATGCCGATGATGATGACTATTATGATAATCATGATGACAATGACAAAGATGACGACGATGATGATGATCATCATCATTTCCATCATCGTCATCATCAAAAACATCATCATTGTAATTGTCATCTAGTTCATCATCGTTATCATTTAAAGCGTATGGGATATGTTTACCATTTAAAGCATGCATAAAAAGTGGGATTATTCTAAAACACCCCGCCAAAGTACAAAATTCAAACCACAAGGGAAACATAATATTGAAATTGTTCCAATTTTCTTTCACCCAAAAAAAGAAGTTGCATGATATGACTCAGCAAGATCATATATACTTGCAAAATTATCTAAAGTAAGGTCCTAAATAGAAAACACAGATCTCAGTGCTGAGGCTGGACAATATCATAACAAAAAGGAAAAACCGCAATGAAATAAAAGAATACCTGTGCAATAGAATATTCACACAAATGTTTGAGGCCTTCTAAAATATATTGATCAGCATCTCTCAGAAGGTCTTGTGCAATATCTATTGTCATCTCTACTATACTAGTATATATAAATATGACACCAATACCCCATCAGAATCATCAAACATTCTTGGATAAAACACATTTGAGTTCTAACATGTCATAATTTCTTTCATATTCAACTTGAACTCTTTATAACAAGAATGAATCCTTTGTTATTGCCATAAGAAACACATAGAAGAAACCATAAGAATTATATCATCATTAGTTCAAAGAATGCCCAGGTTATATTTGGATTTTCAATATCCTTTGCCTATTTCAATATACGATCTTTTTCATTAAATTGGAGGTACACTTCTTTCTTGAAACTCTTTAGGACTCTTGATACATGATGCTTCCTTTATGTACCCATTAAAAAATTATATGTCTTTAATGTTTTCCTTCCTCAAGGCTTGTATCTATTTTCTTGCTATTTTTCAGAATATTACACAAACCTACAATTCTGGCATTTCCCTTTCTTTGGTTCCCAGCAAGGAAGATTATTTTAGGTTATCCTTTTATAGCATGGCTACCACTTTCCACTTCCAATTGGAGGAGATTGAGATTACCATGGCTTACATGTACTGGAGGTTTCCCTTCTCAAGGCCTTGGTTCAATTTGAGACATGCTTTCTAGTGTCAACCTAACAAGGGACACATTTACCTTGCTCAACTTGAAAGACTTCGCTTCTTTCTGCACTTCTAGGATTTCTTGTCTAAGATGTGCTTCTTGGACATTATCATAATGGTACCAAGAGCTTGGAAACATTAATACAAATTTTCAGGGGCATGGGAATGCATTTATTGGAGTTTCCTCATTGGGAGTTTGTATAAGCTTCCTACTAAGCTGAGAACGCTTCAACCCAAAATTTGGTAGGTTATCTAATGATTTAATGTGCCAAACTCCCCCGATAAAACGTTAAATGCCAATAGATTATAGGACCAAAATCCTAAAATAATCCTATAATTAAACCCCTCTTCAATAATACACAAGCAAGTCACTCTTGGTGCCTTCTTTGGTTTGTTTGAGTGAACAACACTGCCTGTGACAGAGGTAGGACATGGATTCTAAGTTTTAAGCTTGACTCCATGGTTGTGACTTGAGAGAGGTGGCTTGAGGGGTGAGGTTAGTGAGAAAGGAGGCTTTAGATGGGTTTATAAACCATCTCTTGAGCTTGATTCAGTCTGCCCTTTCTCTTAACCTCTGCCAACTCAAATTTTCTGGCACATGTCACTAGCTGAATGTGGCTTATTCTCATTGTTACGGAGAGAAATTCCTATGGCTTGGGGTACCACAACAGACAGCTTGACTCCAGAAATCAATCCTTTCCAATATTCAATAGAAATAAAATATCTAACACTAAAGGATCAGACCTCGTACCTTATTCCAGACAGTTGAAGTAGATCCCCATTGAGCTTTCCAACTTCAGCTTGAATTGATAAATCACTTCCTCAACAACAAGTAAACAAGACAAACATACCATATATTGGTGTTAGATCTACTCTAGCATATATAATCAACAACGTATAAGCATTTAAAATCATCCATGGATAAAATATTCATTCAAACATACAATATTGGACAAGAAAATATATTTCTATTAATATAAAATCAGATATTACAATGGATACAACCTCTGTCGGCACGTCCACGAATCGGAGAAACTGAATCCCCCACTTGGGCCTCCACCACCTCAATCCTTTATCTCTCGATAGCAAGCTCACAAGAAAAAGGCAAGCTTGGGAAGAACACCAAAGTGCTCCAAGGGACAAAGGGATGCAAACTCAAGCACAAGTTCCAGCAATAATGGACTATAGTTTCTTTGCTCTCAATTCTCTTATATACCTTCAATGTATTAAAGAGTTCCTTATATAGCTTTTCAAAGGGGTAATGAAAGGTCGAATCGGAGCGATCTCAAGGCATATGGAAGGCCAGGAGTCAAGTGAGTCGAATCCATGTCAAGGAAAACTCCAAAAAGATTTGGATTTTGTACACATCCCGATGTAAGCGGTTTTAGGGGTCAAACCCGCATATATACGCGATTAGGGGTTTAAAAGTCACGTATATGAATTTTAACATGTTTATAGGGATGGTCTAGGAAACATCAAAGGACAAAAAATGGTCCAAGGGGTCTAAGGAGTCTGCAACGGGACAGGGGAAGGCTAGACAAGTGTGATTCACCTGGTGTGGTAAAATCAGCTATAACCCTCATCATCAAGCTGTAAGTTAAGGTTTCAATCCATCAATATGCACTTGGATGTTCTCTCTGCAGTAATACTACAACCCAATGACATTTAGGGTTTGTATACCATCAATGCATATTATAGGTTCTGTGTTCCACTCAACATCACAATGAACAGCAAGAGTTCTTCGCTCTTTGCCTAAAATGCTCCTCAGTTCATTTGTGAAGAGGAATAAAGCCAGTTCTTCAACTCATGAATTTTGGGTTTCTTTACTAGAATCCCACTAAACATCCTCTAGGCTCAAATCCTCACTCATAAATTTATTCACCATGCCTCTATATCAGGATCATGGATGTAGGGGATTTCCTTTATGCTTTGGACTCGGTTCAATTTCTACTTCATATCATGCCCAAAGCCTCCAGATTGACACTACAGTTTGTTTGGATATATTTTGTGTCTTTGACCTCTGACATTTCTATAGGTAATCAATTTTGATTTAGGAACCCAACAACAATGCTTCACATACAGTGGATTTGCATCAAATTATAGGTTGACACTTGGGACAGTCGAATAATCCCCAACCTTTCACTCAGACTCCTCGACAAACTCCAACTGTTCTTCAATCGGATTAGAGTTTAGACTTCTTACCATAGCTTGTGAAACTTGGGCTTTGTCACACTTCATAACAAACATAAATGAATGAAAAATATTCCCATTTAACTAACATTGAATTGCACAAAAGAAAACATTTTACTTAACAAAATCAATGCTCATAACAATCTGTGAAATTCCATCGACCACTGGATATGAAAGCATTTACAAAAACATTACAGAGTTTTGAACCATAATTGAAGAAAGGCAGATAGAGAGAGGCGATATCATTCATAAACACACGAAATCAACAACTTTGCAGGAGAAAAATATTTCTGTGTATCAGTGTCTCTTCCTCTCGATTAGTTCTTGAGTACATCGAAAATAATGCCAACCAACCAATCCCCCAAACATAATCAGCATAGGTTTTTATATGTAAACGAATAGGTAACTCCTTCCAATGACAAAGTGCTTCCCTTTTCCAAAATTGAACAGGTCGATCGATCTCTACTCGAAAACTATCAGTATCTCTCCATCTTCTTCGACACTTGAATAAGTTGATTTATGTGAGGGCGTCGTATCCACATCTACCAAATGATTAGAGAAATATCCTCAATCTCACTCCTTGGAAATATGCAATAATAACAAACAAACTATAAATAAACTAAATCTAAAACAAAATCAAGTTAACAAAACTGAAAAAATAAAATTAAACTATAATCAAACTAAATTAAAATTAAAATCAAATTACAATATATATAAAAAAAGAAAAAATAAACTAATAAAATCTTATGGCAAGTTAGGCAGTGATATCCTAGGAAATTTAATCAATAAAGAATAATGATCTCAATTCCTTTAGTGTAGAAGTCTCTAATGACTCATTGGTATTCTTTTGAATGTTTCATTTGTAATGTTTTGATGGCGTAAAATATGTCTCCTTGAAATAAACAACCTGAGCTAGCTCTTGCTTGGTTAACACTACAAATGCACCAATGTGGCAGTCCATTTTTAACAATTGAGTACCTCTTATTATTTACAGAAAAAAAAAATGATATATTTTCAATAAAACTTATTTTGAAAACATTAAGTTGTCATATGCGTATAATTAATTTTACAGTTCAGTAACATAACAACTATTCGATTGTATTTCTTCAAGTTGGAGCAGACTTCATTATACAAAAAACTACTTAGACTATGTAATAAAAATATTGGGGCATCCACGTGCAATCCAAGCTTGAAGAGATGTAATAATTATAAGGATTGCGCACCTAAGAAAAAATAATACAGAACTCATAAAACATTAAAAAAAATTCCTACATACCAAGCAAGTTAGCAAAGCTAGCATAATTAGGGTCAGGGCATCAAATGTTTTTGTTCAACACTTATCGTGAAAGAATACATGTATGGGATGGAGGGGCAATGGAATCAAGCCTAAGTCAATTGAACCCTTGCAACTCACTGCATGTCTGAGTCTCAACAATCTGCCTTTTAAATTGAACCAAAATACCAAAAGAAGTTTATTAATGGCTAGATTTGAGAAAGTTCTAGGTGTGAGTAATTAAGGGCTTGGGGCTCTAATTTTTTGTGTGTTTTGTACCAGTCGAGGATTCGGTGAATCGATAGTCACATGAAGGAATTTAAGTTATTTAATGAAAACAATTAATGTGTATACCTCTATGTAACCATTTTCCATGTTGATGGATGCCACTACCCTCTTTATTGTCTTACCAAAAGGCATGATAATGAGGAAGAAGACCTAAAATTATGGACCTTGCCTTCAAAGAATTCCTTGCAATCACATTAGTGAGGAGTGATAAGAAGATCACAACAATCCAAATCTTAGTTGATAGTGTTAATTAAATAATTATATGGTAAATTTAATATAAGACTTACTTATAGTTGTCTCTTACTCTTTGCGTCCTCACACATTTAATATTTTATGGTTGTCTATGTGCCTTGACCCAATTCGTATTATAAGGTGAGGATGTCCATGCATAATAACCCTTAGTTATGACTATGAGATGAGGATTTAAAGGGAAGAGGATGTAAAGACAAGTAATTTTTATATGTATTTTGGTGGCGATGAGGACAAATGTTGTTAGAAACCACAAATGTTTGGAAGGGCAGAGGGAGATTACATCATGATCATGCCACCCATCAAATTGAAGACTATTCTTGAGCCAACAATTGTTTTTTTTTTAATTTTATTAATAACCATTGTTTTTCCATATCGTGTGCCCAATGACACCTCTCTATAGCAATGCATAAATCGACCTCTGCACAGTTTGTGATCCTAACTACATGCCATTATTTGTATTTGCATGACATTGGGTGTTGTTTATAGTTGTCGTGAGTCCATGATATTCATGCAAAAAATAAAGTCTTGTAGAGGAGGACCCATCAACCGACCTTTTGAATTTTAGTTTGATGAAAAATGAGTGGACATTGGTAGCGAGGTTCACATATGTAGTAGGAACAAAGTTTTGAGCTCGTTTTGGGCCTAGTAGTAGTCTATTAGTTGTTATTTTTTATTATAGTCGTAGTTTTGGACACATTGTCACACGTTAGATTGAAGCCCTAAGTGACTCGGGAATCAGAGTCGCATCTCGATGGCTAGTGCCTCGTAGTCATCAATGATTACTAGTCATCTTACACAACTAAGCACTCAGTGCATGACATGAGTGAGTGAGTGATTATAATTTATCATATTTCCAATATTTTGAATGATGAGTTGAGATTTATAGCATAGGAATTTCAACAACTTGAGAAATTTATATAGATGGATAATTTCAAATCTTTCCCTTATTTTAAAATGTTGATATAAATTATGACCTTCTTAATTGGAAGGGTAAAATTCAGATTTTAAAATTTTTTTGAAGAACAATTTTAAGGGAAGGGCTAGAACCCTTTGGAAGGGTTCAATTTTGAACGCTGATTTGTAGGTCTTTTCTTCAGCCGCCTATGAAACTGTGCCCATTTCATCTTTTCAATATATTGAACAAATAACTACGAGGGAGTGAGGAGGAAGGATGCAGAGTAGAAAACAAGTAGACTTGTTGCAGGGTGCAACTGTGTTGTGTGTGATTGCGATTGGCGTGCTGGGTATCGGTAGCAGTTAAGGGGCAGCGGCCATGGGAACTCTTGGTGGATTGCGCGAAGTGAAAGATTTTCAAAACTCAATAGAGACACTCGATCTTGGGCGCTTTGCCATTGATGAGCACAACAAACATCAGGTATATGACCTGATCTTTTATTATTATTATTTATTTTGATTAGGAGGGATTTCATTTGTTTCTGATTTGTGGGAATTCCATTTGTTAATCGATATGTTCTCTCTGTTTGTATCTGTGTCTCTAGAACGACGATATAACGTTTCGTCAAGTGGTGGGGATGCTGAAGTAAGTGGTGGTGGGGACTATGTATTATCTGACCATAGAGGCCGAGGACGAAAATCATCCTAGGCTATACAAAGCAAAGGCTTGGGTCAAACCCTAGGAGAATTTCAAGTGTTTGGAGGAATTTAAACCCGTGGAGAAACCCTCTATTTCTAGGGCTGACCTTGGCGTCAAACAAGGTAAGTCCCATACCTCAATTATAAACTCAATTTTGATGGGATTAGGAGGGCAGGGTTTTTATCCATTTCAGTTTCCTTCAGGATTGATTGCTTGGTTTTGATAATTATGGGTAATTTCTCATAGATGAAGTGATACTACTTATTTTGAATCTCGATACTACAATATTTCCAGAAGATTCTTAGATTACATATCATATCATGAAGATAACAAAATAGGTTATATGCTCAATGAATATTGGTATTAATCAAGATTTAGGACTTGGAAAACTGTAGAACAAATGTCTAAACTTATGGCTTGAAATATGGAAATGATAAAAATAATAACCCTCTGTTTTAATATGTTGAAATAGTTTTTGAAATGTTGGACATACCCTTTTTGAATCTAGATCTCGATTTTCTAGTTGTCATACTTGAAATTTCAAATGCTCCCGAGGATGCTAATTGAATATGAATTCAGAATTGTCCACTATTTAAAATTTGTGGAAGACTTTGACCAATTGCTTTATCTTCTTCTTCTCATTACATCTTCTTCCCTTTTTATATGTTTGAGATATGGAAGTGATTATTGATCCTCTACCATTTTTCATTTTACTTTCTTAATACCTTAGAAAACTGGATCCATCCCTTTGAATGTTGATCCAATGCTTTAAGAATGTCAACCATTTCTTAAGCTACCACATGTACCTATGCATACTCAAAACTATAACAACAAATTTGAGAACAAGGATCAAGGTAAAAGTTCAAAAAGATTAATGAAAAGACCCCGAATACTGCCTCTTTATTCTTATGGTGCTGCAACAAGAGGAACATTTAGCTATACAAAATGCGAATGAAGTGTAACGGGAGGGTATATTTTAGCAAAGTCTTTCGAAGATGGAAATGGACCATTGCAGATTGAGTTTGGATATTGAGGAGGTTCAAATTCAGTCACTATTCTCAAACTTTGTGCATTCAAGATATTTTTTACCTCTCTTGTCTCATAACATAACAAAAAATGCCTTTGAAGAAAAATAACTTTGAATCTGAACTACTCAAGCTATCGAGCAAGGGCATGTCAATAAAGATCTTATTACCAAATGTTCAACCCGAGAAATTTTTCACAAGAGCACATATATTTACAAGAAGTGATATTCCTTTCAGTACTTTCAGGATATTGACACTATACTTACCCACAGGATATTAGCGCCTCATTTTTCCTCGTCGCAATGACATTTCGCTGATCATCTGTTCATTTAAGTTTGAAGAGCTTTCTCTTCATATGGTCTTAATGGCAATACTCCTTTTTTTTACCCATTTACCCTTAGCCCTGTGACATTTATTCTCATCCTTCAATGCTAATTGTTTGGCTTCATCAAAGGAATGCAAATTTAGCAGAGCTGATTCATCTCGGAGTTGAAAAATTATTCCATCAGAATATCTTTCTAGAAAACCCCTTCATCTTCTTCCATGTCTGTTCTTATTTATAGTTTCCTATATCGCCGAGTATAATTTTGTACAAACATGTCTAGTTATTCCAAATTCTGAAGAAGTCTAAATATTTTTTGCTGCTAATTAAAGGGCACAAATTTGGCTCTTCCACACCAAAAAAATAACTAATCCTAATTTCAATGGCACAATGGAGCATGGCGCAGTATATCTGTCCCCAGAAGTTCTCAACTGAAACTGCCCAATCTCAAAACTAATTCTCTTTCTCGGTTGGGCTTGTCAAGTGCCCCTAAATTTCTTCTTTTACATTAACAAAATAAAGTCATAGGACTTGACAAATTCCCTCAACATATCTCCTCATGTGGCAATCTAATGGGATCGCGTGCATAATTTCTGCCTGTTGCCTTTCACAGAAAAATTAAATTGAAATCGTTTGAATAAGTTTTATTGCATTAGGATTTGCTAAGTCTTTTAAGTTTCCTGGGAAGTGGCTTGTATCATATTGCTCAGAGAAAATATGATCCTCATAATGCTTATGAATTTGTGAGAGGTGAAGTAGAATGCCATTTTGAATGTCATTGTTTGTGTCATATGCTTAAGTTGTATCATGCTTCATAAAATATATTCCTACAAATTTGAATGCAATTATAGGTCACCCTCTATGACTATTCTTTATAATAAACTGTAAATAGGTCACCTTTGGCTTATTTGAGCTCATTATCTGTATCCTATTCTGGGTTGTTTGTTGGGGCGCATACCTCATAGGGGGTAACTCCGCGGTTAATTTATAAATGGAGCGTTGGGTCAAAATAGTCTTAGGGGTGTCAGGGTAAGTCAAAACCCTCTCTTTTTGTAATAAACCCATGGGTTTAATCCTGGGTTAGGGTTTTTTTGGGTGCCCATGGTTTAAGACCATGGTTTTTGTAAGCTGCGCAGTATAAATAAGCGCTTATGGAAAATGGATAGGTTAGGCTTTTTGATGAAAGAAAGATAAGGTNACTTATGGAAAATGGATAGGTTAGGCTTTTTGATGAAAGAAAGATAAGGTGAAGTAAGGTTAGATTTTGTAAGGAAGGAACAAGTCCCAGCTGTGTGCGTGGACGACCTCTGCAGCTGTGTGCGCAGAGGGTTTTTGTAAGAAAGTAAGAAAGGTCTGCAGCTGTGTGCGCAGAAGCCTGCTGCTGTGTGCGCGGCTGTCAAGAGGAAGAAGGAATCTGCAGCTAAGTGCGCAGATAAACTGTGGTTTTGAGGAAAGAGGAATAAAACGCAGTTTGTGGACGTAGCCCCTACACTGGGGGTGAACCACGTTATATTTGGTGTTGTGGTTTTGTTGTGTTGTTCCTGTTTTGTTATTTTCATGCCTTAAACCGAATATATCTGATATTATAAGATCTCTGTTACTACTAAGCTACGCTGTGAATTCCCTGTAGTGGGTTATGCAAGTTTGGTTTGTTTATTATGCTGTGAAAT
>LPNX010134144.1:0-11542 GCA_001517045.1 Pseudotsuga menziesii
TTGAATATCATCATTGTCAAACAATAACAACTTCTTAAAGGGTGCTAGCTCAATGGTAGAGCGCCTGCCTAATTATAGGCAGGAGGTTGGTGGTTCGATTCTTCTGTGCCCTATCATAAATTTGTGACTACAAAAACGACTAAATTCACATATATACAACTATTAGTAGCTAATTTCTAGTATCTTAGTTGTATTTAGCTTAGTCATTAATATGTTAACATTTAGTAGTTTATTTAGTCGTATATTTGGTCATTAATGGTTGCAATCAGTGACTAAATCAGCGACTAAATCAATGATTAACTCAGTGACTAAATCAATGACTAAATCTGTGACTAAATCAATGACTAAATCATTAACTATCAATGACTAAAAAAATGACTAAATCATTGACTATCAATGACTAAATCATTGTCTATCAATGACCAAATCAATGACTAAATCAATGACTAAATCAGTGACTTCTAAGTCAAGCTATTAATGACTAGTGAAATACGACTAGCTATAAGATAGTGGTAATTTGCTACTATTAGTCACCGACTCAAAAATAGTCATTTATAGCCTGATTTTAGTCATGTTTTTAGTCATTAATTTCTCATTTTCTACTAGTGTTCCATTGTAATTCTTATTACTACCAAAACACCTTTCTTACATTACGTTAATTCCTATAGTGGTTATTATGGTAGATCTTTCTAGTATGAACATATTTCTACCCTATGCTAAGTACAAGTTATAATGTATAATCACACAATTATTCTACCAAATAATTAATCATGGTAAATTACTAGCAATTCACATGTTGAGAAGCAACTAGTGTCTATGAAAGTCTAAACCAAAATTGAACTTTGTAAAAGAATTTATGAATATATTCTTTTACTATGCTATCCAAATTTATTCAATTTCATAAATTATAACCATTCGAGTTATTGGTTTATAAGTGATGAGTTCGGATATCATGGTTATGTAATTATATAAGCCTACTTGTTGTAAGCATGATTGATTTCGGGATTAACCAATGTTTAAATGGTTATCACCTTTTCGCTAGGTCAACGTTAACTTAACATTGTTTACCCAAACACCAATCATAAGCTATCAATCATTATGATAAGAAATACATATCATTTACGATGTGATATATAATGGCATACATTATAGTTTTATGCATCGTTTTGATAATAATCATTGTTTTACGCAGGTGAACTATAGAACTCAACCCATGCATGGTTTGAATTATTGAGGGCATGTGGTCACCTCCTATCCGTTTATTGGAGATATAAAACCAATGCAACCCTAACCCTTTGCTATTCTTCCTCCACAGTTCATGTTGCCCTTCGGGCTTCTCTGCAAGATTTTCATGGCGGCCGTGAGTACTCCTCCTATTCCAGCTTGCTCCGGGTCTTGGGTTAATGTGGTTGTAACCTCCTATGTTCAGTATTATTGCTAGCCTTTGTAGCTGTGGGTTTTTACCAAGTGAGACTTCACTAGTTGTTGCACTTAAATTGTTTCCTGTTCGTAGCTCCCTCTTGTCTTTCTCATGGCCTGTCACTGCGGTGATACGTTAAGCTTTACTTGTTGTTGGTTGTGCTTCTCCATCATCACAGGGTTTGGAGATTTGTGTGTGCGCTTTGCTGTTGGTGACAGTCCCGTTTCTAGACTGTTTGTTCTCTTTATCAAGGTAAATATTTAGTTTTGTATCAAAATAGAATACTCATATTAAAATCGTGTTTACAATATATTTTTATTATTAAAAGAATTTTGAAACTAACATACAAAGTCGTGCTCTTGCAGGAATCCTGTGACCACTCTTGTGAATAGTGAAGAAGATGTTGCTGGCTGTCTTCAACGATTCGTGGCTTCAAACGGGTAAGCCCTGGGTTCAAAAAATGGGTTATTACCCTACTTGTAACAGGTTTGTCGATTCGAAAACCCTGAGCTTGGAAGCTTGTCCAGCTTCGCTTTTAGCTATGCAGTTTTTTTTAAATATTAATGGGTTCTATTTTGTTTACAAACCCTCGCTTCATTGATGGGTAGTCTTGGTCGTGAGCTGGGTGTTGTATTTGGTTTAAATTTCTATCCTTACGGCCTGTCAATGCAATACAATGGTTTTTAAAAATACTTCTTTCGAGCTCAGACTCGGTTTATAGTAATACTATTTTGTGACTCTGTGTAACTTAGGGTTTTACCGTATTCGACTGTGAATAAAGAATTTTTACTGTTCATTTTATCTTCTGTATATAATATGGTTATTATTTTAAGACTGTAACTCAGTCATAGAGTAATTTGTATTATTTATTTGTTGGCTCAGGAAATACGAGCTAGGATTTTCCTGAATGAAACCCTTGTTTAAATAAATCTTTCAATTTATTTTTAATAGCTTCTGTTACTTGTTAAATTTGTTTTAATTAGTGTTACAGGTGTGTTGTGAAAATTTCCAGTTGTAACATTACACTTGTCTTTTCATTTTTCCTTAATGGACTGTAAACAATTTATATTAGTTTAATTGTTTATTAATAAAATAATCCAAGTAATTGGATTATAGCTTAAATGTTTGTCATTTGTAAAAAATAATATTGGTTTAGGGTTTCGACCCTGTAGTTTACCTTTACAGGTATAACCTGTTTGTTAAATTTAAAACAGTTCTTTTCATAAATAGATATTTATTTTTATGTTAGTTATTATCATATTCTTATTGTTTTTATTTAATAAATGACAGATAGAGTTTACTCAAAGTTCTTCGAAAAGATATACATAAGCTCTGTAACTTAGTTTGTTCTTTATCATTTAAATACTTTAATAACACCTTACTTGGTTTATAGTATTTGTTAGAATTAGTTTAGTTGATATTATTAGTAAATAAAACTAAGTATTTGTATTTTATTTCTTTATTTAACTGATTGTAACAAAGTAACTTGAATGTGATATTTCTACTGCATTGAAAATAGTTACTAAATATATGCAAAGGAATATATCTATAATGTAACACAGTTTAACCTCCAGCATATTTTAACTTGAATAAAAAGAATAATCTTCTATCTTTAAACACAACATCTTATCTATTAAGGTATTTTCTTAACATATTAATCCTTCTACCTGTACTAGATTATTGCTATTTCTTTTCCAGTATATTTACATACATAAGCTTGTAAAAACAATAACATAGATAACTAGATTATTGTTCTTTTTAATAATAACCTACATACTGAAATAAATTACTCTTCTATTATGAAATGTAGAACCACATCTATTCTACTCAATCTCTTAACATTTTCTTCATCTACTGTAAATACTCTATATGTGCTAGAATACGTCCTGGTCCTTCCAGGTGTGGAAAAACACAAATTAGAATTATTTTCCATCTTAACACATTACTATTTCAGATTCATTTCTTCAATAATCTAAAAGATTACTAACTCTAACATTTTACAACTAAATATTTAACATTCATTTAACACTCAAATTCAGATTTAACTATCTAACACAGTAAAACAAAATAATGTAGAACCTGATTAGGATAGATAAAAACAGCATTAGGAGGCCATTCCTCCCTACCAAAATCCTGGAGAGTGCTCAAACAATGCTTCCTCAGGACCCCCGAGCCTATTTTTGGTCTTCTTGGTTGAGAACTGGTGGAGAATGCAAACAATAGACTTGTCCAATGACTCAGTAAAACACTCTGCACTCAGCAGTAAGATCCTTCAGCTAAAAAGATGCACTATATCACTTAGCAGTTATCCCCTCAAACTCTTTCCACAATTCCCTTCCATTGAATTTCTCTGAAGTACATTCACCTCAATGATCACTTCTTCAGAATGAGCAGCTGCAGCTCTCTTCAATGAGCATTTTTATAAATATTTCCTAGGTCTTTTGGGTCAGTTGTCATTAATTGAGCCACATGTTCTGATTCCACTTTCTTGGGCAATCATGACCCCAAATATAGGGAGGTTTCCACCTACAACAGTTGGAAGTGGTTTGAGGATGCTGCCACTTGTCTGTTTGTTGTCCACCCAGTCTCCTCCACCAATTTGACCAGTAAACACTCTTTTAATAGCTCTCCTAAGTTGTTGTCTCCACCTTTATTTATTTATAATTAAAATATTCAGAATTACATTAAATATCCTTGACTCTGCTGAGTCATCAATTACAATTGAGCATAAAATTTAACATATTGTCCTTAAATAAAATCAAATAAGATAATATTGTTTTTGCAAAATTGGGGCATGTGACAGGTGTTGTTTGGATTCCTATCCCCAATGTCCTAACTTAGCTACACGGTTGTTTTGTCCTCAAATGAGGTTACAATGTTGGTTGTAGTTAAGTTCATTTTTAAGGCTAGCTTGGGATCATGAACCAAGCATTTCACTTTAGGGTGTGAGATTTTTGCAAATGATGTGTATAAACCCTAGCAATCCCATGGTGAATATGAAACGATCTCACTACAGGGATGCAAAAAATAAAATGTCGATAAATAATAGTAAATCACAGTAAATATCACAAAAAATAACTTTTTCTTCTAGAAATAAAATATACGGAAGTAAATGAGCAGATAAGGAACTAATGATTTGTAGGAAACACACAGGGGGTCTCAACCATGAATATTAACTAAAATGACTCACATACAAGGAAAGTAGGACCACAAAAGCAACCAGGGGGATGCAATGCATCAGATCTGGCTAGAAAGAGTTTGGGAAGGGGTAAAGATAGACATGGGGTCTAGAACAAGGATCTCAAACACCAAAAAGGACTGAAAAACAACAGGTCACACCTGTCGGCGAAATTAGCGTGATCGAGGTCGCACAGAACTAGGAGATAGCTGTGATCAGGGAAGAAAAATAGTCGAAAGATTGAGGCCACACAAAACAATGGATTAAGCATGATAGGTCGCAAAAAACTAAGCCACAGTATCGATCGGGTTCACTCCGAAATATGGGACAAGAATGATTTGGATTTATGGTCTAGGAAAAATGCGTGACCTGGGTTGCACTTATCAAGAAAAAGGGTGCGACTGGTTCGCCTCTTTTGGTCGAATAAGTGCGACTCGATCATAAATGAAATTTTTTGAAAAACATAATGTCGGCTTGGGCCGAGGGGGAGGCATTGAGGAAATTCTAGTTTTGATATACCACAAGGGGGCCATATCTATGACAGTTGAAGGTAAAACCAATAGGATAACCTACAAAATAAAAGATTCAAAAGGATCGACCGAGTGGAGTCACCAAAACTGTAGTAGGGATTTCTCCCCTACTACATGCAAAAGAACCTACCCTATATCATCTAGATCACAGCTTAGAGTTCAACAATGGAAACGAGAAATAAGAAAAACAATAATAATAGTTTTTATCTTTTCAAATATATTCTACTAACTAACAAACATAAAATCATTCATAACTTTTTCTGCAATGTGGGCCACTGTAGCGCCATTGAGGAAATGGTCTCCCAGCTCCACGCTTTGGGTCTCCAGTCTCTTCCACGAATGGCTTTCAGATGGGGGATGGATCCAAATGGGTACAAATCTAGCTCAACATACACCGTGGGAGATGATATGGCAAAATATGAGAATAATGGAAAAAAAGTGTGTTTCCGGAATGGTCAAAAAGATCAGGAATGTGAAAAAAACTATTTTGGGGGAGGCCTTCATGATGTATTTATAGGATGGTCCAAGGTTTTTTTACCCATGGTAATGACCCATTTTATTTTATTTTCCATGGTATTTACCTATGGTATTTTGACCCATTCTCATTTTTGGGGTTTTTTATCCTTTTAGGAGAGAGTGGGGATAAATCACAATAAATGCTCAACTTTCCTTCATTTATGGGGAAGGAATAATAATGTTTTGGACAATATTTGGTGGAAATTTAGTTGTAAAGGTCAAAATGGAGAGAATAATGGTGGGAATATGATGTATGACTATGGCTTAGACCATGGAGAGCTAGGTGAGCAAATTTTGGTGTTAACAGTTGCCTTCTTATTTAGAAACGTAAAACTCTCCTTGGATTTATTGGTCCACTTGAATACCATTCCTTTGGTGCAATCTATTATGGGTTCTACAATACTACTAAAATTTCGATTAAATTTTCGGTAAAAAATGGCCAACCCATGAAAAATTCTTACCTTTTTTATGGTTCTAGGACTAGGCCAATCCAAAATTGCTTTGACCTTCTCTGAATCCATGTTGAATCCATCTATTTATATGAAAAAACCAAAAAATACAAAACTTTCTTACAGGAACCTACATTTCTTCAGGTTTGCATAAAGTTGATGTTTCTCAATGTATCCAATATAATATTTAAATGATACAAGTGATTTTTGTTGTTACTAAAAACTAGAATGGCATCAATATAAAAGACAACAAACTTACCGATATAAGGTAGAAGCACAGTATTCATCAACCGCATGAAGGTACTAGGTGCATTGGACAACCTGAATGGAATAACCATCCATTCATATAGTCTATCCCCAATATTGAAGGAATTTTTCCATTCATCCCCTACACGAATTTAGGTAGGTGGTATCCACTTCACAAATAAACTTTACTAAAATATTTTGTTTCTTCTAGAACATCCATCATGTTGTCCAAGCGCGGTATAGGAAATTGATATTTGATGGTAATTTGATTGATTTCTCTGTTATCTGTGCACTTCCTCCACATATTATCTTCTTTTGGATTCAACAATACTAGTACAACACAAGGACTCATGCTTTATATTACCTCACCTTTATTTATAAGCTTTATTACTTGCTGGTTGACCTATTCATGTTGTGCAGGACTCATCCCATAGGGTTCCTGATAACGTGAAGATGATCTTGTGACAAGATCAATTTGATGTTGAATATCCCTCTTTGGTGGAAGACCATCATGTAGTTCATCAAGGATAACATCAACATTTTATTCTAGTACCTTGGCCACTTTAGTAGGTTTTGGTATATCTTCCTTGGATCCTTTTTTCGGTATTAATGCATAGATGATCATGTTTCCTTCATTTCATTAACAAACTCTCTTTTTGACAACATATTCTCATATCTCCCTTCATCCTTAAGGGGAAATAAGACTATTTTTTATCCATCCTTACAAAAGGTGTAGTTATTCTTTCCTCCATCATGCATGACGTGTATGTCATATTTCTAAGGCCTCCCCAATAACAAATGTTATTCATCCCTCGAAATGACATCACACCATACTTCATCTTTACAAGTCATACCGATGGAAACCTTAATCAAACATAATTTAATTAATAGTAAATTCATTCCATTTATTGAACCATGCAATTTGGTAATGTTGGGGATTTACTTCACGGTGTAATTTCAACTTATATACCATCTCTTCGGAAACCATATTCTCACAAATTCCACTATCAATAATAAATTGACATACCTTTCACATGGAGGTGCATCTGGTTTGAAAAATAGTTGTCTAAATCCATGAATCTTCATTTCCACTACTATTCCTTTTCTCTTTTTTGGGAATTACCATTGACCTCCATATCATGATATTTTCCTCATATCGGCAGGGACTTCAGATCACCTTAAGATTCAACTCCCTCTTCTTCATTGTCAACTTAGACCAAGATTAAACTAGGTTGTTGTTCTTTCTTCGGCTCGTGCATGTTATAACTTGAGCATCAAAATCCTCGATGAACCTCTACACCACACCTAAAACACTAATAAGGTATTCATCCATCACCACTGTAACATATACCCCTCTAAAATTCTCTTTGTCATGATTGGTTCAAGTTATCTTGTCAAGTATATTTTTCTTTCTCAGCTCCTTTAGATGGTTCTCCTCTATCATAGTTAAAACCATCCTGTGAGGTAGACGATGTGCCCCTTCTTGTGCCCTCCTTCCTCCTCTATTCCTTTGAGAAAATTATAGATTTTGTTTGTCTTGAAACTTTAAGGCTAATTGGTATGTCTCTTCTATGCATGCTCAATTCATCCTGAATAGAAAATTTCAAACAATTCACATCCCTTTCATCCAGTTCCTCTAATGATCCAAATAAATTGATAATTGAAAAAACTAGTGTGTGATTTCCTCCATAGTGGATAAGTTTTGCTTCAAGTTAAGAAATATACAAAAATGGGTCCATTAATAGTCCAAAGGAAAAATTTTCTCTTCCAATTTTTTTCTAGCTTATTCAGGGTCCTAATTTTGTCTTTTCCTTTTTTTTGTTTTATCTCTCTACACATGATCCCACTAGATCATGGCGTGGCCCTTAAACATTGTTCATGCAAATTTCGTCTTATTTTCTTCTATCATAGGATTTCATTCAAAAAAAAATTCCATGGAATTCAACAAATCTATTTACTCCTCTACTTTAATACTCCTTGCATATTCTGGAACTTCCATTTTCATCTCATCATTTCTCCCTTTTGGATCCCTGAACATCCTTTCTTAAAATTCCATGTTCCCTACAAGTTCTTCTTCTTCATGTTCTATATATTTATCTACATCTCCTTGGTCTATCTCCTCATTAGACACTTCTCTTCATATTATTCTCTAATTAGTTAGAACCTTTGTAAGATCCACTACTGTTACACCTAAATCCTATCACCATCATGTGATAAGACCCTTAGCTTCCATGTTTGTCCTTCATCCCAACACTTAGAGTGGAAACTTGCTCTGTTTGTCAATTCTACTTGAAAAAACCTAGAACCACACTTTCCCTATGGCCAATGAGTGGTACCTTTCTCAGCACCGCCTGTATCATGTTTTCAAGAAGTGATGCCATTGCCTATGGTCTTTGGTCCAAGAGCGGTTCTCATATAAACCGCTCTGTCACAAGAGAAGAAAAGTGGTACCTTGGGTAAAATGGGAAAAAGAGAAGTTTCTCGAGGATTCTAGAACTTGAGCCTCGTGTCCTCCCTTATTCCTATCATTATGGGTTAGTTTGAGCTCGAGATCCCCTATGGTAGGATCTTAGGGCCACCTCACCCACAATTCTCTCAACTATTCCTATCCATTGAGCCTTATAAATACAAGCTCATATGCATAGTTGAGGAAGAGAACTATAGAGGTAATGTTATGCTATTGGATTTATCACTTAGTCCAAGTCATTAGAGAGCATAGAGAGCAAAGTTGGATCTTATGGGGATGAAGCGTTTGTCTCATGGAGGGGATTGTTAACACTAAGGCAACGGTTGTAAGCTTCTCCATACATATTTCATGCAAAGCTGATTTCCGTCCCACATTACTATTGTTTTGATTGCACATGTACATGTTGTTAGATTCCTTAGTCACTAACATGGATAAGTAGATCATTTTCTGGTAGCTTTGATGTGTTTGCATGTTTGACCTATTTGCAGGTACAGAGGTTCACAATCGAAGCAATATTCCATGTGTTTATGACATTCAGGGAAGGTCTTCATCCTTTGTCGTTCACTCATTTGTTCTGGATCTGAACCATTTAGACCAAAGGAACAAATTCTATCCGCAAAAGGTGCAATATTCCTGATAACAAATCTGGTGACTCCACTGGGGAACAGTGCAAATCTCAGTTGATCTGATCTTCCTCAGTTCTTAAACTCTTGTCTGAATCCAGGCTCCATCTCCAACTCTCTTCAGTCATATCTGCCATCTGACTCAGTGAATTTTGGTTTGAAACTTTCAGATCTATTTAGATTTGAATTATTTCAAATTTTTATGCTCTTTTTTACTGTTAATCCATCAATTTTTTCCTTGATCTGATCAATTTATAACTTGATCTTTCATTCTCCTTGTGTTTTGTATCTATTCAGGGAACCGCTCATGCACTGTTGGCAACAAGAGATGCCACTGCCTGAACTTTGTTAGCAGTATGTGGTGCCACCGCCTAAGTCCCATTATCCAGAAGTGGTGCTCATCCAGAACTGCTCTGTCAAGACCCCTACAACGCGGTGCCAGATAGGCCTTGTTCCAAGACTAGTTTTTTTTCATTTTTTGCAAAAAATTGAGTTTGTTTGCTTTCATCCCTGCACTGTTAAGCTTGTATGTTAGAATATGAATGTGCATGGTTGGAAATTTTGTGGTAAAATATTGGTTTGATTAAAGAATTCAAAAGCTATACTAGGCTTGTTGATTATTCATTTCCTTCTGTGCTTGTTGGTTGTGATTGTGAAAGGATTCCTTTTTTGAAAGCTTAGGTTCTGTGAGCTCTCTTTTCATTTCTGTTATAAAGACTAAAATAAAGACCATTTTCTTAGCATCTTGATTTCATTTTTTGCTTCCATAGAAGACTTCTTTTTGCTTGTTAAAAAGAAAAAAATTTGACTGAGCTTTAGTCATTATCATTATTGAGCATAAGGCATTGGATCTCTGATTAGCCTCACAAGCTTTCAGGTTCTCTGTGATCTTTTGTCTCTTTTGCATTAGTTCTATCTCATCAAAATAAAAAAATAGTGTAGTTTTAAGTTAGATCTATCTATGTTGTAAGAAAAATCGAAAAATAGAGTGCATATGCATGAAGAGTGCTTCTTGTTTTTCTTTTAGGAAAAGAGACTCTTCCCCTTTTGATTTCTTTCAAAAAAGAAAAATGAGTTTGGAATGTGTTGCTTTTCTTTGATTTTGATTTGTTTAAGATAGTTTTTTGGAAATTTTTGGTTTTAAAACGAAAATAAAATACTCGCTTTCCCTCCCATAGGTAGGCATACCATGAACCGTAAAGTGAAATATTTGCATATGCATACTGCATGGTTTTACTTTTTCTATCAAAATTCCATGCATTCACCTAACCGTCCACTTTGAAATTAATGGTAGTTATAGGTTAAAATTTACATAGCAATTTGAGTGATAGGTTAGAGACGTGTTCGGATGTCATTAAGCGTAGGAGCTATCATTACTCGTCCGCATTACACCCCAGGCCTCACGCGGTTCTTCCACGTACTATCGGTATATTGAACGGCCTTTCACGTACCCTTGAGGTATATAGAAATATACTTCACATACTCAATTGTATATCGAAAGGACCCTTGTGAACAGTTATGCATTAAACAACACTACTAGTGATTTGAGCTCCCACATACCTTGCGTATATCAAGAGACCCCACTAGGATACCTTATCTATCTAAGAAAATCCATTTGGTTGTATTGCTTGGAGCCATACATCGAAAACAACATTCAGGGAGATTACTACGCACATACCCTTGAGGTATATCGCGAGTGGCACCTTCTTGACAATCCTGTTGAGAGACCTAACTATCTGAACTCCTCCTGTCATTTAAGTTTGCTTGTTTGGCCTATAGCTTGAGTATGGAAATTTTTGGTGTGTTTTCTAGTTTTGAGACCCTAGGTTAGATAGGAGTTGTACAAAATGGCTAAGCTAAGATAGTCCAGAAGAGTACAAGGCTTGCCACCTCATTTTATTCCTATTTCAGGAGAAAATCCTCACTAGTACATTTCGATCCAAAATCCGACGGTTTTTTCCGACGGCGCGTGGATTTTTTCTTTTAACAGTGCCAAAAATCAGAAAGATTATTTTTTTTTTTGAAATGGTGGGCATACATGTCGCTTAAGCGACGGCAATTCTCCTAAGTGTCGCTTAAGCGACGGCGCTAAAATTTTTATCATCCTAAGTGT
>LPNX010134157.1:0-35317 GCA_001517045.1 Pseudotsuga menziesii
AAAGGAATGCAACTGTATGTCAGAAGAGGCCATGCAGGTCATAGAGGATTTTGGTGACTATTTTTTGACAGAAAATGGGATGTATTTGAGGATGTTTGGCGGGTCAAAGACCCCTTATCTGTTGCCCAAGTATTCAACAGATTATATCATACACAAGGAAGCTGTCAGACAAGTGTATATAGATGGAGTTGGGCATTTCCTATTCCAGAAGAAGAAGTCTTCCTATCCTCCTCTGCCATTCAAGCTAGGTAGTTGTAGCTTTGCAAATGTGAAGCAGGCTCCTGAATTTATACAGGAACTAGAAAAGTTCCGTTTCGGGGAGATGACCTTTAGACGGAATGATACTCACGAGAGAATGACCGAGCACTGCAAGAAACATAAAGTATTTTATGAGTACACTCATCACATCGACAGGGATGAGTCTATTTTCAGGAGGGCCGCTAACATGACAGCGCTCGGTAAGAGGTTCAAACCACAAGGTGGATCTGAGCAGGAGAAAGCTGAGCGGGCTGAGGCTGAAGAAATAGCCAAAAGAATAAGGGAAGAAGCCCAGAGACTAGAGCAAGAAGCTGCAGAATGGTCCCAAAAGGGAGAAGAAGAAAAGAATAAAGCTGCCCAGGAAGCAGCTGAGGAAGCTCAGAGGAAAATAGGTGAAGAACTTCAACAACAGCAGGCCTCTGGATCACAAGCACAGCAAAGTCAGGGTGAATAAAACCCTGAGGTGCAGACCATGCAGGTGTCCACTACCATCTTTCCTTCCACCCCTATGCTCCAGTTAGTACCCTTCACACCGAAGAAAGGGGAAGAGGTTCCTGATTTTAGCACAGTGTATTACGACAGGGCAACCAAAAGAATCATGAGAAGAACTGAGCAAAAGGTAGGGGCTGAAGGGATGGCCAGTACCATGATAACCAACAAAGCTGTGATGGTCGGAACGGATAAATATCCCAAGTTTGTCATAAGGGCTGTCAGAGCAGCAATAGACGCTACGGAGGACAATGTAGATCAAATGATGAAAAAGTTAGACTCAACCAAGAAAACCTCCGCTCAGCTGAAGGACACCTTGAGAAGGGAGAGAGAGGAGAGCAACAGATTAAAAAGAAAATACGAGCATGCACTCAAAGAGGTGGAGGTCACGAAGCATGAAATTCATGCTATCCAGCAGGGAGCACAAGCAAAAGAAACTACACAAGAGGCCTTAAGTAAAGCACATCAATAAATTCAGGGCTTAAAGAGCGAAAGGGAACAAATGAAGACACAGATAGAAGAGCTGAAGGAGCAGCAGAAGGACATCTATGAATCCAATACCTTATATGTTAGAGATCTGCAAGAGCAACTGGAGGCAGCCAAGAAGCAGCAGGTAGATCTGCAGCCCGTCAAAGATCACATCCTGGCTCAGAAGGCTAGGATGCTGCAACTGCAAACGGCCCTGGAAGAAGAAAGGTGTCAAATCTTGCAGATTGATGGCAGGCTAGATGAAATATTAAATACAGCATCTTATTTCGTGGACAGATCACAAGACATCCTCGAGGTGCTGACTTCAAGGATAACCAGAGTAGAAGATGATCAAGAAGCCCCAGCTGAGCTACTAGTTAAAGATAAGCAGACTTTGAAGCGGGACCATGATCTGATCGAGTTTGCTGTTATTACTGCAGAGGATTTTCAGAAGACAGTGAAGAAAACGAAGGGAGCATGTACAGAGTTCTTTAGAAGAGCCCTTGTCGCCTATAATCATTTTCAAGTGGAAGCTGAACATAGGCTACACGAATTCCCTGATCATGATACAATTGCAGGGATGTTGCAGACACGGCAGCAGGAGGATGAAGCCAAGGTCCAATGTATCAGAGCCCTTGATGAGCCGATCCTGAAAAATGAAATTGCACACGCAGCCATTAGTATTCAGCTCTTGGAGGAACAGGTGCACCTGAACAAGGCCAGAATAGAAGCTATTCGGAACCAAGCAGATAAGTTCGAACTGAATATACAATTCTTGGAGCCCCACTCATTTGAAGGACTCGCGGCTGAGGCAGTAGCGTGGAGGAAATTTTTGGAAGACCAAGCGGGCCCCTCCAAGTGAGAAGGACTGGTCAAAACTTTGTATAATGTAATATTTTTGTAAGGGATTGAGAGAAATTGAAGCGTTGGGGAGCCCAAAGGTCACTTTGGGCAACCCAAGCATTTGTTGCTTTTTGTATAAAACTATGGAAGAGAGACAAGGAAAAGGGATTTTTTTCCTCGGTCACACTGGATGACCTATTGTAAAGAAGAACTATTTCCTTTTTGCAATAAAGAATTGTAGTTTTCCTGTTGGAGAAAGTGCTGTGGGATTTTCCAAATGGTGTGCAATGGATGGCAGGAAAATGAACTATTTTGTTTTTCAGCATGTGTCCATGAATTGTGAGATCGTTCTAACTCTATGACTTATGTCTTGTTAAATGATTTCCGGTTTATTTTGTGGAAAATTCACTCTTAGTAATGCTGGTGTTTCACATAACAGTTAGCTATCTGATTGTTGGAATAATTTCTCTTTCATGTGCTGTAAATACAAGTATCAGTTACCTGTGATTGTGTTTATCCTACATGAAATAAATGCATTACTAATTAATAGTTGTTTTGGCTCCCCGGGGATAGGTAGTTAGTCATCTTAGTTCATAGTTGCATGTGTGGTTTAGGTGTTGTGAACGTAAGACGATAGGTAAGAACCTGCGCAGCACATCGTGTGGTTCCCGGCATCCTTATCACCCTGCATGGTTAGATAGGAATATGCATTGCATATTAAGTCAAAATACAAATTCCGGTGGACCGGGCCGCAACCGGTATACCCTTGTTGTTACTTTGACCTACGATAGCCGGACCGTAAACCGGACGGATTCCCTATACCAAACAGTCAGCGGGCTAGTTTGGAACGCTGATTGGGGAGAATCCCTTACTGTTGCCGCCTGCGAATTTCCAGGCCTCAACAAAAGGATAATAGAAGCTTTGAACAAGAATGTTAATGCCTCTATTGACATTTTAGATAATTATGATCTATGAATGTTAAAGCTATATGAACTAGATTTAAATCAATAAGGTGTATATAGAGATATTTAACATTTATACACTAGAATAGCTCTTACTCTTTAAAGTGACCTACAGTACTGGATGTAGGATGTATATATATCTTATAAGTACTTGATCCTTGATCTTCATAATATACCAAGCTCTGAGATGAATCGAACCAGGGTTAGGTTAGAATTTGGAGTTTAGGATAGTAAACTATCTAGGATTCTAATGCATTACCTTTACTTATAAGTAAATAGCAGGGTAATGTAAAAATTTTGTCGCATTATTTTGGTCATGAAGAAGATGGTAAATTCAAGTCACAACTTGACAATATTTATGCAGAGGATCCTTTATAAATATAAGCAATGTTAAGCTGATAAATTTGCTACTGAAGCCTAATTAAAAATAGAGCTAAAAAGTACATAGTAAGCTTATGTTCTGAAAGGCTTTAGGTCTATTTCTATAATGATAAGCAACCTTTTAATTATTAAAATAATAATAGAAATAGACTCTTATGTCAGCGAAAGATTTATGATACAAAATCATGAGCTCTAATAAGAACTGGAAATAGCTTAGAGTAGAGTTACAAGGAGGTTTTATCTATCTTAGTGATCTATCTGTTAAAAAGCAAACAGTAGGGCAACGTTAATAACTCTTACGATAAGAAGATTAAGTATTATCATATTTGTAATCAAGTAAAAGAAAACATTCCTTTACCTTGTAAGACCTTGAGTCTTCTAAGCAAACTTTTACTCTAGCAGTACTTTTATGTTAAAAGAAGTATATCTAGTTTAACACCTTAATAAACTTTTACTGGTTCAAGATTTTACCTGTCCAGCCTGTAAAGATCCAGAAATCCAGATACGTTAGCAATTGCTAAGTAAGCCCCATCTAGAAAGTAACTCCTCGCCTACTTTACATTCAAACCATCAGTACAGCTAAATATTTGAATGCAGATTATTCGCATCTCATATCAAAATAAAAACAGCATTAATCTATATATGTTAAAGTTAATGGTTACTTTTATTATCTATTTCATTTCTTCTATTAGCTGTTGGTAGTTATCTAACTGCAACTATAAAAAATTTATATTATCTCAAAAATTTTAATTTTTTGTGAAAATTTGGGGTTTTGACAGGGACACACACACACACAGATTACGCAGGAGAGAGGGGGATGGGTGAGCGGAGCAATAAATCCTCCAACATGTTATTTTCATAACCTTTTATCTCCATTATCCATGGAGAGAGCAATAAAGCCTCTTTGGACAGTTTATTTGCTTCAGCATTCAGTTCTCTGTAGATATGTTGGAAAGAAATTGACTCAAAATTTTCCTTTTCTCTTCTTATTGCTCTTAACAAATGCTAAATATGTGGTGCATTTATTTGTAGCTGACCATTTTCCCAATCAATAGTCAATTTGGAGTATCCAAATATCTGAAGGTTTCGAACATTCTTTTTCGAAGCTATTCAAAGAACTAACCATAAGGCTGATAACTCTGCCTTGTTATTTGTGCCATGTCCTAGTGCAAAAGTAATCTTTATCTTTGTTGAATCATCGAGGAAAATAATACCTCTTGCTCCCCCCAAGGGGTGATCCCCTTGACTTCCTCCATCAAAGAAGGCCCATGGGGTATTTTTTCTATGTTTGATGGTTTGAGCACTCTTCTTGGTTTTTGTTTTGATGTCGTTTGATGTTCCATTGCATTTTGCAAAAGCACGTTAACTTTTATTTCTGGGGACGTCAAAATGGTTTTGAAAATTTCTATATTCCTTGTTTCCCATATAGTGAAAACAAAAAGTGAAAGAAACGCTTCATGTTGACATACCCTTTCATTACTCCACCATTTTTTCACTCTGTCCTCCAGCGATTCTTCATCGTTTGTGCTTGTGGAGGGATCCAGTTTGTGAACAGCTTGTTTCCACATTGTTCCTGCATAAGTGCTATGGGTAAAAAAGTGAGAATTTGTTTCGTTCTCAGCTTTACATAGACTGCAATAAACAGGCCCTTAGAATCCACGTTTGAGAAGCATTTATCATGTCAACAGTTTGTTGTTTAATGCCAACCAAAGTGTTATAGTTTCTTTAAGTGGGGAATTACTTTTCCAAATTCTTGACCACCACCAGTAGTCTGTTACCTGATGCTTCAACTTGAAAGTTGCTTCATAACCTATCTTTGCAGAGAATTTTCCATCTCGGGTATTCCAGGTCCACTTTAATTTGTCTTTTTCCTCGTCTAGGTGAATAAAATTTTCTCTAAGTTGGTTGATGTAAGAGTTCCAAACTGGTGCATCATTTTTCGCTAGTTCCATCTCTTGCCCTAACTTCCAGACTGTGCCTCTTTGATTTCGATCTATGTAAGAGCTTGCATCTACTAATGATGAAATTCCTTTCTCCTTTAGTTGTGAAATGAGAGTGACTGGAAACCTGAAGTTATCTCCAGAGCCCACCCATGGATCCTGGCCTATTCTAATTCTTCTTCCATCACCTACCTACAAGGAAACCCAATTTCCCACAAGTGGGAATGCTTCCATAAAGTCCTTTCAACACAATGACCCTCCTTTATGAGTTTTTGTTGGTTGGAAAAACTATTCCTCTATGGAATCATTTGGACAGTATTATATATATATAGTGTGTGTGTGTGTGAGAGAGAGAGAGAGAAGGGGCGGGTGAGAAACAATTAGAAAGGGGGAAAGGGGGAGAAATAGAGAGAGAGTGGTGTTGGGAGGGATAGTGATGGAGGTATAAAGAAGGTGGATAGAGGTTCTGAGATATGTGGAGTGAGGGAGGGACACACACACACATAGAGAGAGAGAAAGGTTTTGAGAGAGAGTGGGGGAAAGGAACACACACACACACACACACACACACACACACACACACACACACACACACACACACACACACACACACACACACACACNTGCACACACACAAATAGAGATAGAGAGAGATAGAAATACAAAGGAAGGGAGGGCCATTGAGTAAGGTACATGCATAGCTATAGATGCAAAAAACATTATTTAGGGATCAAGTCTTGAATTTCCTCCCTTGACCATGTTAAGGCCTTAATACCCATATCTAATGCCCAAAACCTCTTAAAGGAATGTGCATATTTTCTTGGAGACCAAGCATACCTTGATTAGGTCATGTGTGGTTCTTTAGGAAATTTTTCATTAACATGGGTGCCTCAAATATTCCATTATGGCCTAAGGAATGAGCATATTCCCTCAAACATGTCTCAGAGGTCCCATACCTACTGCTCTAAACCACCTAATTCCACCAACATCCATATTCATAGTCCAAATATACCTATGATATGCCATGTGTGATTTTTTAAGGCATCCTTCCTATCCCTAGATACCTAGAAGTTTTAGTTAGGGTCTAAGGCCATAGTTTCCTCCCCTTACCATGTCCATGCCCTTTAGATGCATACCTAGTGCTCAACAAATGATGATGGCATGCATATCTTCATCAATATTCGAAGGATTCACTTTTAACGTCATGTGTGGTGGTTGGAGGCATCAATTTTGGCCTTAGATGGTTAGAAACATTCTTTAAGGCCTAAGGACCAAGTTCCCCCCCCCCAACAGATGTCAAGGGGCCTAATACCTTTACTTAGTGCTAAAAATGTTCTAATGGAACTAGTATCCCCATTTCAAGGTAAATGATACCATGGAAGCCTCTATTGACGTTGTTCAACACATCATTGTTGGATCTAGATGCCCAGAAGCATCTTCTAGGAACTAAGGAATAGGTTTCCTCCCTTTATTATGTCTAAGCTCCCAAGACACATACATGGTACCTAGAAACCCGTAATGGTTCCCATATCCCCATTCAAATCAATACTATCAACTTGAAAGGTTATTTATAGTGATTCAAGGTGTCGTTCATGGACCTTGAGCCCTAAAAGTTGGTTTACAACCAAAAATTGAAGTTTTATGTACCAACCATGATTAACACCTTATCCTCCATATCTAATGCTAAAAAAATCATAATCATGGCCATATCACAACTTAAAGGTTGAGGATACCCTTAAGAGATCATCTGTGTTTGTTCAAGGTATTGTTCTTGGTCCTATATGTATATAGGGTTCCTTTAGGGCCTAAGGACTAGTTTTCCTCCGTCAACCATGTCTACAGATATATTCCTATTGCTAAGACAATTCTAATGCATTGCATATTCTCTCTTAGATGCAAAATTTCACATACATAAGTCCTATGTGATGGTTCAATTCCTTGTTCACGGACCTCAAGACTTAAAAACTACCTTTAGGGCTTAAGTATTGAGTTTCCTCCCCCAAGCATGATCAAGGGACTATGACCCATACTTAGTTATTAAAGCCTCCTAATGGTGTCCATATTCCAACACAAAGAAAAATTATGCTCTTGGGAGGTTAGGCATGGTTGTTTGAGATTTTGTTCTTTATGATGATAAAATATTACTATAAGTCCTAAGTCTTGATGATGAAAACTATTGTTTTTCTTCATTTCCCTAGCCATGCACCAAAACCATTTTTTGCTCTCTGTAATGCGTGCACGTTTTGTTTCTTTAAAACGCATGCACATTTTTCTTCTCCATAACGCATGTGCATTTTGTAACCAAACCAAGCATTATATATGACATGCCAGGCTCGAGCTTAACCAAACCAAGCATTACATAACGTGAGCGCGTTGTATTTTTATGTGTCGTAAGTGTGTTTCCTAAAAGTAGGATTGCATCTAAAAGGTCCCTCATCTTCTTGCACACACCCATGAACGTGGTAATAAAAAACTATTAGATGAACAGTTAGTTGTACTCCAATGGTTCTATCCCTTAGCCTACGAAGTCAACCTTCATTGTAATGAAACCATACACCGCCCAAAAAGCTTTCCAATGCTAGTGTAGCATCATGCGAACAATTAGTTAGGTAATATGCTTTGAAGGTGATAGGCTTAATGCAATCTATAAATATGAATAAGGGGTGAATATTCTCAAAAGTTTTTGTTTCAATCAAGATTCAATCATCGTGTGAGTCCAAAACTTCCATTAAATTATGTATTAGTAATTTATTATAGATCTCAATGTGTCAAAAATGTGTCTATCGATGTATTCCTAACAGATTAATCTTATTAAAATGGTTGTTTTTAATACAAACTTTGTGGTATACTTGTATCACCTCTTCAAAGTCCGTGACTAAAATACTTTAGGATTCACTCAGAAAGTCCATTTTTTTTTATATGTTCTTCTATAAAACATATGATAAATAATTCGACCATTATAATGCAAAAAATGTAAAATCAGATATATCATAAATCTATTTGGAAAAAATTATTGTTCTTAAACACTATCTCTGTGCATCATTCAAGCCTAAGATCACGAGATAAACCCAACTCATGTCACATCAATGGGATGCAACCGACATGTACAAATTGCAAGCACGAAAGAAAAGGAAGATAGAAGGTTACCAGATTATAGGATTTGCATATTTGTCGCCTACTAGTATATATATAATTGTTTATTTTGAATTTTGAAAGACTGTCATAGAATCAATCTCGACAATACACTTGTCTCATCCTCATTTGTAGATGAAAAAGCATAGACCCTAGTCCACCCAAAATATCAAATAAAAACCCCTATTGTCATAATTAATATCGCAAGGCAGATTAAGAAAGCCATTTATTCAAAACCTTCAGTGGGAGAACGGTTGAAAGGTGATAGAGGTGTAGGAAAATATACGATATAATAGATGGTGGAACTTAGATTCTCTAAACAAGGCGCATGAAAGAATTAGAACTGCAACTTTGATATACAAACAATATTTAAGCTAAAATTACATTGTCAGTGTCTGCCATATTTGCAATATTCTTATTATTTCTGGATTGCATAACGTCCATGATATTTTGGTTTGGGTAGAGAATATCACTCATGAATATTGCATAAATTTTCAATAATGAGAACATTTCTTAGGAGTTTTATTGTATGAATTTTATGAACATTTTCTAAAATTGACACCTTAATAGTAGCATTTAAGTTCATGAAATTTTAATACCACCAAAGAAATTTTGATAGAATAAATACTCATTGTGATATATAAATCAAAAAAAGTTCAATATCAATAATTGTAACATCTAAAATAAAGAAAATTTGGCTAAATTTATTAACTCACAGCATAATCATTACAACTTTAAAAAAAGACAAATTTAGTGAAATATATTCACAACAAAGCCAATATCAAATAAAACAAAGTCTAGAATAACATCTAAGTATAGATAAATTGAGGGTATAAAACATATATTCACGGGTAATATCCATTTTCCTTTGAAGTAAATAGCTCTACTAAGTAGTTAGCTTATTTAATATTTAAATAATGTAGATATATAAAGTTTTTTTTTTCTTTGCTAGGGTAATCCAATCCCACTATCACTATACTTCTAGGTGCCCCACACACCCAGCAAATATGGGACACGGGTAAAACCGAGTGTGATTTGAACTCAATATTTGTTTAATTAATAAAAGATTAAATATTTATTTCGTGTAACTTATAATTAATTAAGAATAAGTTTTTCTATCTTTATTATTAATTTAGCTATAAAAATTTGATATATTTTATAGATTTTATAATTTAAAAAATAAACAATAAAATTTGATATATTTTATAAATTTTATAACTTTGAAAAATAAACCAAAAAATAATTAACATGTAAGAAATAAGCTTTTGTGGCTAGGAAAAAAACATTAATAATTGACATGTAAGAAACAATTTTTTCTATGTTTTTTCAACCAACCGACCCAATCGGAGTTAATCGATTTTCCATTTTAAGACGCTGTAGCACTTTGGTGAATAATTAACTTTATTTTCTAAAGGCATATGTTGAATTTCCATAAAAGAGGGCTTCCAAATGGAAATGCATTTATTATTTGTTTGGTCATATCACAACGACGCCATTAGCAATTTTAAAATCTTAGAAAAAATTCAATCCGAAAGGCATCATCTCATTTAAAATTTGACTTACTAAACTTGGTGGCGAGTGCTAGGTCATTATGAAATCATGTCATTTCAACTTGTTTTCTAAATATACTTTTGGACATTATCGCATGGATTCGGAGATTTAATATTTCGAAATCAAACCTATTAAATTACCGATCTATTGATTTTTCCACATATAATCTCTAATACCTGTTAGTGGCATTGTAATTTTTTCTCTAATACCTGTTAGTGGCATTGTAACAAAAATTACTTTGTGTACAAATATACAAAAGAAATTAGTATAAATATTCCGTCTAAGAGACATCGTTCAAACTAGATTAAATTAACATGTGTACTTTATGACCGTGATACCTTGGGGTTAAGTATTTTCTCTTTTGTTTTTCTTCATCGTTCTTGTTTCCATATGTGCATGATAAATCATTCAGTGGGAGCACAATTGTTGCGTAGAGGTTGTTCTGTCCAAGCTTGTTAGTTTTAACTCCTGTTATTGTTAATATTTTCATAATACATCTTGATCTTAAATGTTTTTATTGTAAGTTTTTGTTTAACTGTAAAGAAAATGAGTGACTGATTTGTGGAAAGCTTTCGTATTTTAAATGGCTACGTTATCATTTTGTTGATTCTGAATTAAAGAAGATAAATATCTGTGCAAAAAGTGTTTTCTTACCAGAAATTGTTCGTGGCTTGCTTCAATCTTATATGAATGATAATAATTTATAATCTATTGTCGCTATGTATGTGTGTTTTCTGCATAATTTTTCATAATGGACTTTTTAGACTTGTGCATTTCTGATCAAAGATCGATTACTGCGCAGCCTTACAAGCACATCTTCAGGGAAAATTACTTTTTTTCTTCTTTCCTTTTATTTTTGCATCTAACCTCAAGCGATTTGGAAATCCTCATCAAACCTATAGAACGAAATGGTCAAGTTGGATACATAAAATCAATTCTTCCACTTATTTCGAAGTTGATCTACAACCATTTATAACTGATTGAATCTAATCCCTTGTAATTTCTCAAGAAGTATGAGATTCATATTACTGTTATAGTTCAAAATTAGATGCAGATAAACATTCTTAAATGACATCTAGGCATTCATGGAAATTCCTTATGTCCTAATTTAAAATTCAATTCTGCTCAAATGATGTGAGAAATTTGCTAATCGTATTTTATATTTGGAGGGGATTGAGAGATATTTTTGTTTTTGGCGATGCCATAAGTCAAAATCACAAGAAAAGTGCCAAAAATCTCAAAATCAGGTGAGATTCGTGCCTGAGGTCTAAACTATTCAAAAATCCTCATAGGAGCCTCATGGGGCTTGAAACGGAGTCAAATAACATTGTCGAAGCCTTAGCCCTTTGTCAAGGTCTTTTGATTGCCAAGGACAAGAGAATTACAAAGATTTCAGTCTTGGGTGATTCTAGAATAGTTATTCAAGCATTAGTTGAAGGCTCTCTTCCAAATCATCTGCAACTAAGTCAACTAATAAAAAGGAACCAATCCCTTGCCCGTTCCTTTCACAAAATAGATTTTTTCCATGTTCTCAGGATCCACAACAAAGAAGCGGACTTAGTGGCAAATATTGGAATATCGCTAAGCGATGGCTCCCTCTTGATCAATGGTTCTTATGCTTTATGCCCTCTTCCATAAAACTGTGGCTGAGAGCTTGGAGTCCTCGTGGCGCTCTGGCTCTCCCTCTCCCACGTGCCTACCTTGTGGTGAGGCTAGTGGCCATGTGCCGATGTGTGGGCTATCATGGCACCGTCAAGCTGCATTTAAAAATTCGGTATGATGGAGTACTTCAAGCAAGCGAGTGGGAGGTTAACAGTCTCGTCGATTTATCGTGATCTGGGTGAGGTGATGCATGTATTAATGAGCAGCATGATGATTTCTGGTGGTCTGGTGTTTATGCCTGTGAGGAGCAGAGATAAAAATTCCAGGAAGGAGAAAGGGAGAGGAACCTTGGTCTGGTTGGTCTGCAGGCGAATTGAGGTCATTAATAGGGCAATTTGTGGGAAGAGTTTGAGAGTGTTGGCACCGAGGGTGGCCAGTATATATGGTGTTTCTGCTATAGTAATTATGGCTTCTTCTGAATCCTTGGGGTCATCCCTGTTGGCATTGATAGATTATGATATCAAAGAGGAATTGGAGAAGTTGAAAGACACTATGGATGTAATTGATACTGAAGGAGGAAGACGTCTCGGAAATGTGGAAGGGGACCTCGTGTTTATGAGGAAAGAATTCAAGCGCGCAGTCAAAAAATCTGAAACTGCAGTTATCAAGATGATGGCAGACCTGGAGGTGAAGGTTAAAAAGCTCACATTGAGGGTGGTCAAATTGGAATGTGCAAATAATACAGGTTCATCCATCCGTCCTAATGGAAAAAACAATTAGCTCTGGGTTGAACCCTTTGTTAAATGCAGTCCGTAAAGTCTCCCACTCTGGCCTTGTTGAATGATGTTTGTTGTGCTTTCTCTCAGTAGTATATATTGTTAGTAATGTATATTGTTAGTTCTAAAGGCTGTAATGGTCTCTGTTAGTGAACTGGTATCATGAACTTATATAGTTTTCAGAGATATATTGTGCTCATTTACTGCTTTCGTAAGGGCGTTTTTGGACCTTCTTTGTCGCTATTATAATGGCGTGATTAAGTACTATTGACCTGATTTGCCGCTTCCATAAGGGCGTTTTGTATTTGGGTACTATTTCTGTGATTATACCACCTCTTTAATATTCTATAATCATTTCTGTCTAAGAAAACATTTAATGTTTTGTCTTATGTTATGTTATGGGGCAACATCTTTCCCCTATTGGGTTGTAGTGTAAATATCCAAATCCTAGCCTCTATTAAGCTCCGAGAGGGATCAAATCTCCCAAGGTGCAAATCTCTCCTCTAATAGCTCCTTGAGTGTAATACCTGAGAAGAGGTTTGCACCTCGAGAGATTTGATCCCTCTCGGCGCTTGATAGAGCCTAGGATTTGGATCTAGGATAGTTTATCACCAAATGCATGTAAGCATAATTCAAATGTATATCACCATGTAACACTAGAAACTACAACTCTACTACAATAACTATTACTCTAATACATGAGCTTGTGTATTTTATTACATAAATTGTAATCTTAATTAAAAAATTTACTCAAACATGCAAAAGTAATGGAACCACACTGGTTACAACATAAATGTTTACTTCATTGCTTTAACAACTCAAATTCTCCAAAAGGCAAAGTTAGAAAAGTGGCATGTTTCATTCTTCCCACTAAGTTCAAATCATTATTGACAATATTTGGTTAATTTAAGAAATTTTTGTATGAATTATATGTATTACTAAACATTAGATTAAACTAATTTCTTAGTTCATTATTCAAAACCATGTGATAATTATCACTCAACATTTTTTTTAATAATTCTTAATTTAATTTTTGTATTAAAATTTTGACGGCTATTATGTAATCTCGTCAACTCTAAAGTGAATACCTGCTAATTAACAATTTTATGCAATGTCTAAAAAGATTCATGGTTAAAATTTCAATCCGTAAAATCTATAATTTGATGACTTGTTCCTTATAATAGGTCTAAAACCTAACTTAAAACCAAAAAAAATTCATTGAAAATTTGGTCAAAACAATATTCACAAACATAATTACATTCTAATTAAAATTCTTAAATTAAATTAAAACTTAATTTATGCACCATAATGGCTTTGGACCATTCTAACTAGATTTGTTTATATGTATGGTCTTGGTTCAATCTAAACTTTACCCATCATATTTGAGGATTTTCTTTTTTATTACCGGAATGTTAGGACAATGATCAAAGATTAACAAACTAAATAATTGAGGATTAACCACTAACAACAGATTAAACGGCCTGTTGGGTTATGTAGTCATTATTTGACAACGGTTTGCACTACCACTTTGCCCCCTTTTTAGAGGGGATATGGCTTCTGCTTCACTTGGAGAAATGATCAGAGGTTGGATAGGGAATTTACCCAAAAATTCGCATTTCTCTACGCTCCCTTTCCATATGATGTGGATCTTTTGGAAGGTCCGTAATCGGGCCATTTTTGAAGGGAAAAAAAGGAACACTTACAGTCTGATCCAGCAAATCATCTCTACTGTACAAGCTACTCCGGTGCAGACAGTCTCTAAATTGAAAAAAAGAAGAAACATAGGGCTGCCCCCTGCATGGATTTCCCTTGTGGTTTTATGGATGGAGCATCAAACAGTATGGTAGCTGGAGTGGGTTACTACATTTATATTAATGAGATTCATTGCTTGGAGTTCTCGCTGGGGGTTGGATATGGCACTAACACAAAAGCAAAATTGCTCAGTTTATGGGCACTTCTTTTCTCCTCCCAAATGATGGGGATCCCCCTTGCTCATGTATACGGTGATTCTCAAGTAATCATCAATTGGGCGATGGGATCGACTGCGCTCTCCCCACCCGACCTTTTTCATTGGTGCAAGGAGAGAAAAAATCTCATTGTCAGCTTTAAGGATTTGTCTTTCTCCCACATCTACCGAGAGCACAATCGGTTAGCTGACCGCCTCTCCAAAACTGCACTCTCTTATCCAAAGGGTAAAGGCAGTTTTAAGGAATATTTTGAGAACCATTTGGTTTCTTAGGATACTTTTCAGCTCTTCTGAGCTCGGTAAAGGGATGTTTCTACTCCCTTATATTTGATTTGATTATTAGAGTGTCCTCTTTTGGATTGTTGTTTCAGATCTTATTGGTGCTCGATAGATGTGGATGTGTGGACAGTCCTCTTCTTTATGATGAGACAATTTTCTGATGGGATCACTTCTTTTGTTGTTAAGCCTTTCCCCCTGGAAGCACTCTCGGGCAGTTGTTTGGTGTGTCAACCCGCATAAGGGGAGAATGTAATGATGACCTTTGATTCTTCTTGATAATAACAAGGACAGGCTTTTTTCTTCTTGAAAAAAAAAGGGGGGGAGATGGTTAGAAAACAATGTTTTACTTTACTCGATTATTGTGATTATATGATATTTTATAGTGGATGCAAAAGGAAATATATAAAACCTAAGGCAACTTCTTTATGATTGGTTAGAAGTTGAAAGAGATTATTAGTGTTCTGGCATTTGTTAAGCAAATAAATTATCAAACTCCAACATTTGTTAAGCAAATAAATTATCAGATTCTATTTCTGTCTCAACTTCAATTATGTTCAAAGGTTTAATGTATCTTGAATAATATCTTGAATCACCCCAAATTTTTGTGATTGATTATATTTTTTTAATTAATAAAAATAGGTGTATATTAAAGAGTATTTTTTTAATTATAAGTATTTTTTTTAAATAATAATTATTGCTTTAAATAATTAATTATTTGATCATTTAAAAAATCATGATTAACATAATAAACATAAAACATAAATTTGGTATTATTAGAATCATTTTTTTAATTAATTCAATTTAATAATTATTATTATTATCTTTTTTTCATTTATCTAAGTCATTTATTTTCTAAACAAAACAAACAAAATTAAAATTAAAAATTATCTATTAAAATTAACATTTGAATGGTAATTTTCTTCCTACTCTAATTCCATTTTACACTTTTTTTAAGGAAATCAAAATGGATCAATAAGGCCCATATGAACTATAAATACCTTTGTTGTATTTCCATCATTTCCTTGACCTGGTATTACAAAGGTATTCTAAATGTTAATTTACCAACTTGTCTTTGCATAGTCTTAGGGTTGCTAGATTGTTGTTTTGTGATATATCTATTCAAATGGAACACTTTTATGACATGGTATTTGAGATCTTGGTCATAATATTTGATTAGACCATTGATTTCTATTTCTATCTCAATTTTGAGTTTAATAGCAAAACAAAAATTTCAAAAAAACAAATTTCGCTCTATTGTAAAGTGATTAGCACACAATAATACGCATTATGTATTATTAGAGTAAAACTTCACATATACATAAGAAAATTACTAACTAATCAAATTCAAACTAATTAGTGTCATTTTTGCAATTGTGGCAAATACCATTTCAAGTATGAATAGAAATCTCTTCATCATGTTTCAAGCTTCATCATTACCTTTAAGTTGAAATCAAATTCACCCTTATGGATTGAGGTTAACAAAAACTCCTATTATAGACTAAATAGTTAATACTAGTACTTATTGACCAACTTTGCAAAGACTACAAATCATAAAAAGGAAAAAATGATGTCCATTTCGATCCAAGGTCGTTGCAAAATCTCTTGAAATGTTTGAACAATAAACTCTTGAGGTGATTTTATTGACAACTTTTGCGAAGTTATTGTGTTGACAACCCATTTCCATGTTTTCCAAGTTAATAGCCCGTTTATACTCATCTTAAAGCATTGACTAGCTCCAATTAACAAGATACTTCAGCTTAGCCCAAGTGGCAACATCGGGGACATTGCCACCTCGTGGCTCTTGTTTTTAAAATAAGTGGAACACCTAATTATTTGAATACCTAATTAATATGAGAAACTTAACTAATAGCTATTAGTTGTTTCCATATGAGTAGTTGTAATATATATTATTATTTTGTCAAACGGGTGCTATTATTAAGCTATCTATGTACATCATGATGATGATGATGATAGTTAACGTCCACTGAGACCAAAATTTGGTTTAACGAACCTAAAGAAACCAATTAATTAGTTTGTTTTAAAATTATATTCCTATGCTCAAAGATCTTGGTGAGAAGCGTCCCGAGCTCACTATAATTTTGACAAGTTAAAAGGCTAGGAAGGTCGGTGTTGCAACCAAGATTAGGACACTGAGATATAATGCGGGTGTACATAGAGCAGTCTAAGAGGAAGTGATTTTCATCTTCAATGTTCCTATTCTCACAGAGATGGCAGATCCTTTCCACCCATGGTGTTTTCGGAACTTTCCAATGACTTGTTTCACTATGGAGATCATGAGAGTTCGTTCTTATCTTCGATATATTAGTTTTTTTCTTTGAATGGGTTAAAACAAAGAGATAATTTTGATCTTCTAGAGTAGGATTTATGACCTCCTTATAATATCTTAATTTTCTTTTAGTCTCTAAATCTTTCTCACATCACAGTTTCTCTTTAAACTTAGAAGTAACAATATTTTTAATGTTATTAATTTTTTGCATTGCAATATTTTTGTCAATCTCCCAATGGCTTAACCAGGCCGTGGTATCTTTATACCAACCTCGCTTGAGCCTTATGTGGTTTTGGCTAGAATTAAAAGCTAGCTTAGGAATTCTATGGTCTCCCATGTTATTGATTTTTTTCTTGTATAACAAGAGCCTAGTCATAGCTAGGCTCTCGATAGGGGAAAGACCCACTTTTATAAGGAGAATAGGATATGGTGTATTGCTTTTAATTTTAAGGTTATACATTATAAAACGCTTCTAGATTTGCTCAATCTTTCTCCAAGATTCTCTAGAGATGCTGCAACCCCAAACCTCACATCCATGCAAGATAACGGGAGTGACTAAAGTTTCAAAGAGGAACTTCTTTTTATCCCACATCAAAAGGTTTGTTGTTTTACAATTATTTTCAAGGCCAAAGTAAGCTTTCCACCCTCCATTAATCCTTTTCTCAATGCTATAGTTCCAATTGACCTTGTGATAAATATCAATTCCTAGGTATTTGTAAGAAGAAACTTCCTCCAAGTTGCTATTGTCATACACAAAATTAGTGTAAGTGTCCTTCTTGGATTTGATAATAATAACTTTTGTTTTTTCAGTGTTGACAGTCATACCCATGGTAGAGCAGAATACTTAAGAAGTCGTAGTTGCTTATCAAGATCAGATGGACACCTTGCCAGAAGAAAAATATCGTCAACATAGAGAAGAAGGATGATAACTATTCCAGCTAAGAATGTGCCAGCACAGCCTACTTCTTCTAAACAACCTTCTAGCTTATTGATGTAAATTCCAAATAGGTAGGGGAGAGGGGGAAACCTTGTTTAACTCCAATGTTACACTTAATATCTCTCAACCACCCCTCGTTGCTCTTAAACTTGGCAATTACATTCTTGTATAACCTTGTTGCGACAGCTCTCAACTCGAAAGGAACCTTTAGCTCTTTTAATATATTCCATATGTTATTTCTAAGTACTATATCGAAAGCCTTTCTAAAGTCCACAAAGCAACAAAAGAGATTGGATTTATCATTACTATACTCCTCCACAATGATCCTAAGCGTAACGAGGTGGTTCGTTGTTGACTGTTGCCTTCTAAAACCCGCTTGGCTTTTAACCCGCTTACCTTCACTTTCAAGCCATCTGTTGATCTTCTTTTCCAAAATAATACCATATAACTTGGCTAAGAGGGGGCTAATCATAATTGTTTGATAATTAGAGGGGTTATTTGTATCCCCACTTTTAAAAATAGGGATAATGAGGCTTTGAGTCCAAGATTTAGGGAACCCTTGCTTGACTTCTTGATTGAATAGCTTTTGGATGTGAGGGATGAGGACATGAACTCCAATTTTTAAGATTTCTTCCTTATAACCTTCAATGTCCTTAGCTTTTCCATTTTCCAGACGCTTAATCCCAAAACCTGTCTTTTAATGAGAAAACTTCTATCGTTGTGAGCAGGGTTTCAAAGTTGTCTATGACATTCAAGGAATCATAAATCTTTTTAAGATAGGAATTCCTCTCATGTATAGCAATTCTATTATTATCTTTAGTTTTTCTAGTTAGAATTTGCCTCCAGAATTTCTTAGGAGCCACCTTAGAGAGGTGTAAGAGATTTTCTTGTCTTTTATAAAAAAATTGTCTTTTTTTCCTTTTGGTTAGGGTTTTGTATATTTTTTTCTTGTCCATTTTAAGAGACTCATCAAGAGCTTCCTTAATTTCTCTTCTCACACTTTTACAATCTTTATCATACCAAGGGTTGGTTTTTCTATTTCTTTTATTACTTGAGACTTCAATTGAGAACTTGTTAATAGAATGTGAGAGGGTTGTAGTAAAATTATGATAGAGGTCTTCTATGTTGTCAATACTTGATAAAGGAAGCAAATTAATTTTTAAATCATTTAGAAAAAGATCATTTTTATTTCTATCAAAGATTAGGTTCTTGTCGCTATAAGGATTATCTTCTATGGGATCTCTATGCACCACAAAATTGAGAGTTACAATTAAGGGTATATGATCCGAGTCATGCTCGTGGTCCTTTAAGATGTCAAAATTTATTATTTCATTGTATAAAGGGATATCGAAAATAAAATTAATATTTTTTATTTTTTTATAATTATTTAAGTGATCATTCATCGAAAATTGTACGTCTTTTATGGGTGTAGCCTTTGAAGGTCCTAATGAAATAATCATGAAATGGGTTTTTTATAGAATGTAGAGGTTAGTGTCTTTTAGTGCAACGTAGAATTTGTTTTTAAAAACATTAAGGATTGAAAAATTTATGGGAAAAACACTAACAACATGTTATTTTTGGTTAAGGAGTTAAGACACAATAGAAATTGAAAAAAAAATATGAAAATATAATATTTTTAAATAAAAATAACATATTTAGAATCTGTAAAAAAAATGTATTTATGTTTAAGATTTCATAAAAATGATTGTGTGCAACATACTATATCGAGTGCATAAACAACGACTTCTTCAGAAACTGGAAGAAAGGCCCAATTAGCTATGGTTTATCATATACCATACTGCAGGTTTGGTATTACCGAAGCAAACTCCAAACCATACACATAGGACTATTGGTGACATGCGACCAAGTGAATTGGCATGGTTTAGGTACTACAGAACGAGAGTGTGTTTTGTTTAAATTCAAATTGCGTTCCCCACCCTTATAGAACTACAAAACGCATGTGCGTTATAGAACTACAAAACGCGTGCGCTATAGAACTACAAAATGCATGCATGTTATGTAGTTCTATAACGTGTGTGCATTATGTAGAGAAAAAATGCTATCATTATATGCAAGAAATCAAATGTATGGTTAATAGTTGAGAATGGGGTGGGGAATGGTCAAGGGCCTAGGATTATGTTGGAATTTCAAGTGGAGATGGTTAATAGTTGAGAGGGGGTGGGGAAGGGTCAAGGGGCTAGGAGGATGTTGGAATTTCAAGTGGGGATGGTTAATAGTTGAGAGGGGGTGGGGAAGGGTCAAGGGCCTAAGAGGATGTTGGAATTTCCAGTAGGGATGGTTAATAGTTAAGAGGGGGTGGAGAAGGGTCAAGGGCCTAGGAGGATGTCGTAAGTTTGAGTGAGTATGATTAATAGTTGAGAGGGGGTGGGGAAGGGTCAACGACCTAGGAGGATGTTGTAAGTTCAAGTGGATAAAGATAAAGGGAATGGGAACATAGTGGGTTACACGGGTGAAGGGGAATGCGGATTAAGAGCACTATTAAGAGGAGAAGAGGTGTTAAAGACGTATAGGGTTAGACGAAGTACATTATACTTGAGTGACAAAGGGGGATTAGGTGGAGGGGAGGAAGTGGGTGATGGTTTGATGAGAGAGAGAATTGGTGAATGGAAATGTGGATATGGAGGATTAGAGGAGGAATAAGGTTTGTTGGAGGAGAGAGGCAGAAGGAGGGGGAAATTGAAGAGAGGGGAGTGAGACACAATAAAACAAACTTATAGGGTCGTAATGAGGTAGGGGTTGAGGAAAAGGGATAAGTTGAAAACATAGACGAAGGGAGTATAAGAGAGAGATAATGACGTAGAGAGAGTGTAAGAGAGAATAAGATAAAGAGGGAGGAGTGGGAGTGAGGGAGGGATGGAGATAGAGTGAAGGAGGGATAGAAGGTGTGTGTGTGTGTGCATGTGCGTGTGTATGTGTGAGAGAGGGGGGAATAGACATAGGGAGAGAGGGGTGCAAGGGACACATGTATATGGAGATCTAGAGAGAGAGAGAGAGATGTTGTCAAAGACATGTTGATGTATTTGTAACTTCGAAAGATATTATGATGTATATTATAGTTGTATGTTGTTGTATCTTCATTGGAGATGAGTTTTCATCCTTGGAGGATGTCTTTATTGTTTCTAGACCTTGAGGTACAACCTTTGTTGTAAATAAGGGAAATAGTCCACAATGTGACATCATGTAATGTGTATTTGGAGTCTCTCTAGGAGAAATCAGCCTTGTTAGATAAACAGGTCAGCCCATTCATGTAAAAGGTCAGTCACTTGATTAGTATAAATAGGGAGGTGCTCTCCCTCATTTATACACACCTCACACTGAATAAAGTTCGCATGAGAGAGAGAGAGAGAGAAGGGAGGAGAAATAGATAGTTGTTGAATACTTCTTATTAGTGGCATTGATCATCTTATGACACAGTCTTTGTGACTATATTATTCTGAGGAAGTTTGCGGGGTTTTCTCCTTTATGGTTTCCCTGGTGAAAATCTTTGTGTCTTGTGTATCTTTATATCATATGCATCTTATTGTACTTGTTATTCTTTCAAAAAAAGATCCTAATTAAGCTAATAAGATCTAGAAAAACTGACATGGTATCAGAGCCTCTCTGAAAGAAGGCATTGTGCAGCAGCGAAAAGTATGGGTTCCTAGTTCAAGGTGTTCTCTCCATAGATCATCAAGAAAAGAGGGCTAGGATAACTCGCCTTAATAGGGCGCATATTTTGGTTGAAGAAGTTTCAATTTTGACCATGTCACTCGTTCTGGGAGAAACTAGGGCATCAAGTTTCGGAAGCTTCCCACCTCAGTATTCAGAAGGGGACCCTGCTGAGCAACTCGCCTCAAGGAGGCACATCTTTCTGTCCAAACAGAATTACCAAACTCCAAGTTTTTAAAATTAGGGTTTCTCTCACAAACCCTAGGTCAGCCAACTCTGGAACTAGGTTAGGCACCTCAAATCGGTAATATCTAAATATTTGTTATTTCCATTTGAGATTCTCATTTGAAAAGATGACTCGCCATACTTAGCTTGAGGACAAGCTTGGAGGGGCTGATAACTTCTGGGCATTGAAGTACAGAATCTCCCTAATCCTTGAAGAAAATGATTTGGATCGATACATCACTGAGGAGGTTCCAAAACCAGAGGGATATGAGGCCAAGGTTACTCATAAGAGAAGTATGGCTAAGGCCAAGAGAATCATTGCAGATTCTATTAAGGATCACCTCATCACCCATGTGTCTTCATTCAAGACAGTGAATGAAGTACATGATGCTTTGACAAAGATGTTCGAAGGAAAGAACATCAACCGAAAAATGACCATGAGGAACCAGTTGAAGAATGTAAAGATATAGAACTAGGAGACTATATAGTCTTACTTCACAAGTGTTTCTCAAATCAAGGAACAACTTGAAGTGGTTGAAAAGAATGTTGAAGAAGAAGAAATTGTACTGACTACCTTGAATGGTCTCCCTCGATCATGGGACTCATTCATTCAAGGAATCTGTGCTAGAAGGAGGCTGAGTCTCTTTCAGCAGACTTCGAGAAGAATGTGCACAAGAAGAAGCTCAACTCATGACAAGAGAAGAGAAGATGGGATCAAATTAAAATCTAGCTCTCACAGTTCACACCAAGAAGAACTATAAGAAGAAGGAGAAGAAGGAGAACTTTCATCACAACAAGACGAAGGACAAGAAGCAAAAGAAGAACAAGAGCGATCCTTCCAATGTTCGATGCTATACTTGTGATGAAGAGGTACATTTTGCAAGAGATTGTACCATCAGGAAAAACAGACACCATGATCATATTGCCGAAGACGATGAATCAACAAACAAAATATTGAGAAGAGAGAAGGATGATTCCAATAAAGAGTATGTGCTAAAATTTAGCACTTACTAGCACTATCTCACATGGAAGCAATGATTCACTTATGGATAGTGGAGCTTCTAAACATATGATGGGATATAAGGAATCATTCATTAATATGTTTGAACATGAGTCACCTCACAAGTTAAAACTTGGGAATGATTTCCAATACCACATAAAAGGGAGTGGAGAAGCTTCATACAAGCTAGACTCTGGGAAATCCTTAAAGATGAAGGATGTGCTATATGTTCAAGGTTTGAAGAAGAATCTTCTCTCCATCTCTGTATTGGATGAAAAGGGTATGAGAGTTGCATTTGTTGATAGCCAAGTTCTTATGTGGCCCAAAGGGAAGACAATAGATGATGTAACAGTGATTGGAGAAGAAGACGGAGGCTTGTACAAGCTAAAGGGACAACCTGAAAAAGCACCAATTCATGAGTCAATTGAACCAAGCGAACTGTGGAAAAGAAGGCTTTCGCATGTGCACTACAGAGCACTATCGATGGCAAGCAAAGCAGTATCTAGACAACCAGAGGTCCAGGCAAAGCATGAAGACATTTGCAAAGGATGTGCACAAGGAAAGAATGCAAAGAATAAATTTCCCAACAGTGAGAGCAAGGCTAAAGGAATACTGGAGATAGTACACTCTAGTGTATGTGGACCCATGTCTTATAGTTCATTAAATGGTTATGTGTACTATGTTTCCTTTATAGATTATTTCTCGCGTAAGACTTGGATACATTTCTTGAAATGGAAAAATGAAGTTTTCAGTAAGTTCAAGGAATATAAATCCTTGGTCGAGAACCAACCCGATAGGAATATCAAGACTCTACAGTCAGATAATGGTAGAGAATTCACCTCCGAATAATTCAAGGAACTCTACAAAGAGTTTGGGATTAAGAGGGAGTTGAGCACTCCATACAATCCTCAATAGAATGGGGTTGCAGAACAAAATAACCTAACCATATTTGAAGCAGCAAAAGTAATGCTACATGACCAGGATCTTCCTATGCACCTTTAGGCGGAGGCAACAAGGACAACGGTGTATGTACAGAACCATACTCCTCATCAAGTACTTGATAACAAGACTCGGGAAGAGGCTTTCTCAGGAGAGAAATCAGAAATAAGCCATCTGAGAATATTTGGATTCCCGATGTACATACATATCCCAAAGGAGAAAAGGACCAAGCTCGATCCTTCTGAGAAGAAGGGTATATTCGTAGGATATAGTGATACATAAAATGCCTACTGGATATATTTCTCAGGATTCAAGAAGATCAACATCAGTAGAGATGTAACCTTTGATGAAGATTCAGCATACTTCATATCCATGAGGACACCTATTCAAGACAATGAAGAATCTGAAGAAATGAGAACCCGATATATGAAAATTGGAGAAGCAATTCCAGAAGACCATGAAGATCATGACATGGCAGAACCAAAAGATTCAGTAGAGACAATCACTAAGAAGGCCTCCCACAAGAGGAAACCGGCATGGGCACGAAATCTCATACGAGAAGCAAAAAGGTATGGCACTCCAGAAGGAATACATAGAGAAAGGAAAATGGAAAATCCCTACAATAACTATGTGGCCCTGCTGTGTGACATCATTGACAAAGAACCTTCCACATATGAAGAGGTTGTAGAAAAGAAAGAATGGAAGGATGATATGATCAAGTAATATCAGTCGATCATGAAGAATTATGTATGGGAGATATTTCTAAGACCGAAAAAGAAGTATGTCATTGTAATACCTCGTGTGTTAAGCCCCGGACATATGTAATTTGTAATTTTTTGTTCTTGTGGCACATTGTGCCAAAAAAATGATCTTTTAAGGACCTAGAGACATTATTATTATTTTATAAAAATTAAATAATGAAAACAATTGGCACATCGAGGACCACTAAAAAAGTATGGGAGGCCTAGATCCACAATGTGAGGGGGAATGGGGACATTCCTAGCACTTTAGAACTTGTTTGGTTGATCTTGGTCCATATGTATTCCTTGGTGGCTTTATTAGTTGATGATCACCAAAACATTGTACAAAGGACTCAGCTTTTGATTAATTTATCCTATGTTGGTATTATTGAGCCTAATTCATGATTTAGTGGGCCTCCTTGGTGTTTGGGTGGGTGCCACTTGTTTATTGAGCCCCTTTGGTGGTTTTTTAACTCTTTTGTGTACGTTACACTTGGTTTTGTAACTCCCATTTCCACAAGAGTTACCTCGCTGGCTATTTTTAGCCTTAACATGTAACATACCTCAAAATTCAAATAAATAAATAAAATCTACAACCATGTATATTCAGAGATATTAATAGAAATTCATTATTGTTATGAGGAAATACAAATAAAAAGAAACCCTGACCATATTTAAATGGTCAAATTCATCTTTGCACATTCATTTTTGGGATCAGGGACCACTGTAACAGTCATTCCTCCATTGACAGATCCACTCTGCAACCATAATAGTCATTTCCACACTAAATTGACTATTCCTCTTTCCACCTTCAGGGCAGAACTCAAAAATCAAAAAACCAACATATTGATACCTTCATTTGACCCCATTCTGCTTTTCGCATTCCGCACAATCTTTCGGCACCGTTGATCCTTCCAAAGTCAACCTTGATCATCTATCTTGATTTGATGCGTAGATCGGATCCCGGAAAATCCAAGTCCTATTAACTAAATATTTGGCCTTTCCACATTCTGCATTCTGCATCAACTTTCTACACCGTTGATCCATGCGGGAACAACCTTGATCGTCGATCTTTTTTTGATGCAAGAATCGGACTTCGGAGACTTTACATTCTGTAAATATTAATTTTTGGCCTTTCACGTTCTGCATTCCGCATCGGCTTTCCGCACCATTGATCTTTGTGGAAACAACCTTGACCATTGATCTTCCTTTGATGTGGAAATCGGACTTTGGAAACTTTGCGTTCTGTAAATATTAATTTTTGACTCTCCGTGTTCTGCATTCCGCATTGTCTTTTCGCATCGTTGATCCTTGCGGAAACAACTTTGACCGTCGATCTTTCTTTGATGTGGAGATCGGACTTTGGAATCTTAACACTTTGCCTTGTCTTTTTTCTTGTTACCTACCTTCTACCTTCCACAACTTCTATTAACCGTAGATCTCTTTTATGGCTTTAATTCTGTCACTGTTGATCTGATTTCTTTTATGGGTTCCCAATGAAACTATCGCGACTATCATCAGTCGTTGAACTTACCTGTGGCTGAAATCTCATTTGTTGATATTCTCCTTTGCAGATTCCACAATGAAACCTCTGTGACTATTGTCAGCCGTTGATATTCTTGCGGAAACAATCTCGACCATCGATCTACTTCTTTGTGGATCGATGCCTAACTCACTCTGGTGGATTCAAGCTTGTAACAAAATCCTTTGGATAAAAATTTCGCACCATGTCTTGGCTGTTAAACAACTTGCTAGTTAATCAACGAAATATCTTGTTGATCTTCCGATCAGTGTCCCCACCAAATAAACAGTGGACTTCAAAACTATTAAGTGCATTTCATAAATATTTCGTGCACATCAAAAGTTTGTCACAACCCGCAACTTTTCCAAGAAAAATCGTTGTGGGTCGTCGATCAATTTTAAGATCGATCTTGGTCGTAGATCTCGATCTTAAATTCCAACAATCAACTTCTGATTTCGCAGCCCAACCCCTGATTTATCCTCCTGCTAAATTTCGTTATCACCATCGATCTTCTCCAATATCAATCTCCATCGCATGATGAAAGGCGATTTGTTAAGGTTTAACTCGAGCGCTGCTTCTAAGTGTGAAATCTCTTTTCAACTGTTGATCTGATTTATCTTATGGGTCAAGTTTAACTATGGATTCAACAGGTTTCTGGTTGATTTTGGGGTTTAATTCACTGTAAATTAATTGGATCAGGAACTATCTTAGTGCTTACAGCTATACCTTGATTTCGACGACTAGACATGATTTGAGGACATTTAACCAACTATGCTAAGTTGCTTGTAGGATTTGTACAACTTAATTACGGTTTTTCTCTATGAAAATAAGTTTCAACCACAATATTGAAAAACTGAGATCTAAACTATAACCAAGCATTATAGTTTCATTCAGCAACCTAATTTCGTAATGCAGAATTAAGGAAGAATTCAAAATCAATACAGATAGGAAATACACAGTAGGAACATATGTTACCGTATAAAAACAGAGCATTCAATCCATTAGATGTGTATTCATAAATTCTATATCATTCAAGCATAATCGATCAGTGAGAGTTAGACCTAAGTAATTCAACTCAGAACGAAATATTAATTGCTACAGTAGTTCATTACTAACAATTCATTAATGTGGGTATGAATTCTTGATCCCAATTACATTGAGAACAATCTAACATTATACAAATCTAGGATATAGAAAACATAGATAATGAATATACAGAAATGCATAAACAGTATTGTATGGAAATATAACTGCAATTTACATTTCACATAAACATCCTACTTCATCTAAATAATTCATAAGAAACGGAGTAGAAACCTGGTACCAGCGCTGAGAAAACAAAAGTGGAGAAGTTGTTCCTCCCAACCAACTCCCAAGGCATCCAATTTATTTCCTCCAAAACCCTTGAGCCTGTTCATTGAATCACAAGAGAAAAATATCTTAATCCGCCATCTCTTGCATTACACAGATGTTAATCCTCGTCCAATTATAGCCTCCTGGTGCTCATGGACATACTATTAAATAGTAATTTTCCTAGGACTTGGTCATTTATGAGCCTCCTCCTCTTTAGCAACTCAACTAGGAGTGCAGACCTTATTTTTAGACATGATGCCTCCTGCATCTTGAGTTCTCACTCAGTGGTCTTTGCCACTTGTCATTGTTCTCTTATGGGTCAGCAAACACTCTTTCAACATCTATATCCACTTGTGTTCCCTTTCAGTATATTTTATTGAATAGGAAATGTTTTATTACAAAATGTTTTATTCTTGATCTTCCTGTCAAAGAATAATAAAATAGCATTTTCTCACATAATTAAAAATTTTAATTCAAAGTGTATTACATACACCTCCCCTTAAAAGATAACACCACCCTCAGTGTTATAAGTTTTGCTTTCATTCATCCCTGACATCCTCTTGGAATAATCTTGGATATGCCTCTTGCATATTACTATCCAGCTCCCAAGTAGCTTCTTTCGGACTAAGGTGCTTCCATTACACCTTTACCTGTCCGATGGTACGGTTCCGAAGTAAAATTTCTCTCCTATCAAGAATGCAATCCAATCCCACTTGGAACTCTCCCTCTGGTTCCACCTAGATTACATTCCATTCAATCACATGAGAAACATCATGAACATATCTTTTCAATATATAAACGTGAAACACATTATGTATTTTAATACTAGGTGGTAGGGCTAACTGGTATGCAACCGGCACTACTTTAGCTAAAATTTCAAATGGCCCGCAATACCTGGGTGCCAATTTCTAATACTTTCCCAATCTGAAGGTAATTTTCTTGGGATTTACCTTTATGTATACATGATCACCCACCTAGAACTCTCTAGGAATTATTTTCAAGTCAACATAGTTTTTCTTCCTGTCCTAGGAAGCCTTCAAGTTTAGTTGTACCTGTTTCATAGATAGTTTTTCTAATAAATCAAGTCCTAACATTAATCTATCCATGGGAATTCTCCATGAGATTGGATTATTACACTTATGCCCATATAAAATTTCAAATGGACTCATACCTACAGAAACTTGGAAATTATTGTTATAAGCAAATTCAACGAAGTGTAGGTAGTCTTCCCACTTAGCTGGATTGTCCATAACATACATTCTTAGCATGTCCTCTAGAACCTAGTTTACTCTTTTAGTCTTCCCATCAGTTTATGGATGATATGCAGTACTTAAATTTAACTAGGTACCCAAGCCTTTAAATAAGGCTTTCTATAAGTCACATGTAAACTTCGTGTCTTTGTCCAAGGCTATTACCTTCGGTATGCCATGTAACCTGAATATTTTTTTCATGAATATGTCTGCAATATTAACAGCATTGTAGGTAGATTTGACATGTATAAAATGAGCTGCTTTGCTTAACTTTTCAACCACAACCATGATGGAATCATGTTGTCTGAAATTCTTGGAAAATTTGGTGATGAAATCCATACTGATGGTCTCCCACTTCCATTCTAGAATGGGTAGTGGTTGCAACAATTCTGCGAGATGTTGATGCTCTCCTTTACCTTGCTGGCATTCCAAGAAGCGAGCTAAGTATTCAACCACTTCCTTTTTCATTTTTGGATAAAATAAGTCATTGCTGATCATGGTAATCATTTTCTAATGCCTCGAGTATGGTCTTTTATGTAGTTCATCCATTACTATCAATTTAATTTCTCTTATCTTAAGTATATACAGCTTGTTTTTATACAATAATATTCCTTATTGGTTTAGGCTAAAGTATGTTTTTACTTGTTCTTCTTCATTTTTAACAGTCTTTTCTTTTAACCTATGATATTCCCCATCAAAATTTCCAGTACTTAAAATCTGATCTCCTAGATCAAATTCGTAGTTACTGCTTGCACAATAAATTCGCATGATGACTTAGAGTGTCTTCTACTTTATTTTATTTTGCCTTTATATGCCTTATTTCGAAGTCATACTCGCTTAAAAAGGACAGCCATCTGGCTTGTCTTGCATTCAAATTATGTTCATCAAAAAAATATTTAAGGCTTATGTTGTCTGACATAAGTAAAAAAATTATGCCAATTAAGTAATGTCGACACATTTTTAAGGCGTGAATTATAGAAGCAATTTCTAGATCATGTGTCGCATAATTCTTCTCATGATCTTTTAGTTTTCTAGATTCATAAGCTACAACATAATTGTCTTGTACTAAAAATCCACCTAACCCTTCATTGCAAGCATTAGTACATATGACGAAATCCTTGAATGGATCAACAATTTTTAAGATCAGAGTGGTGGTTAATAGGGGTTTTAATTTGTTAAAACTTTTCTCACACTTTTTAGTCCACTCAAACTTTTTTCCTTTCTTTTGTAAGGAACTTATCGGGTAGGAAATATTAGAAAATCCTAATATGAACTTCCTGTAGTAGCAAGTGATTCCCATTAATGATCTGATGTCAAATACATTTTTAGGAACCGACCAGTCCATGATGGATTTACCTTATCTGGGTCGACTGAGATTCCATCCTTAGACACTATTTTTATGAGGTACTAAATCTTGCTTTTGAAAATGTCACACTTACTGGACTTTGCATAAAGTTGTTGTTCTCTTCAAACTTGCCAAACTATTTTTAGATGCTCTTTGTGTTCTTTTTCATTCTTAAGAGTAGATTAATATGTCATCAATGAAGACAACCACAAATTTATCCAGATAGTTACTTAAGATGTTGTTCATTAAACACATGACTGTAGCAGGTGTGTTTGTCAACCCAAAGGGCATCATGACAAACTCATAGTGACGGTAACATGTCCTAAATGATGTTTTAAAAATATCTTCATCATTGATTCGCACTTGATTATAACCCAACCTTAAATCTATCTTTGAAAATATAGTTTCTCTGTGGAACTGATCGAACAAATCATCTATCCAGGGTAGTGGGTATTGGTTTTTAATAGTCATTTTATTTAGTTTCTTGTAATCTATACATAATCTTAGTGTACCATCTTTCTTTTTCACAAACAAGATCAGTGCTCCCCAGGGAGACACACTTGGTTGAATTCACTTTTTATCGATTAGTTCTTGTAATTGTGATTTTAGTTCTGTGAGTTCGATTATGTCCATTCGGTATGGATCTTTCGATGCTGGTACTGCTCCCGGTACCAGATCGATTGTGAATTCTATATCCATTTTTGGAGGAAGTCCAGGGACCTCTTCCAGAAAGGCATCTTCGAACTCCTTTAAAATAGGTATGTCTTCTATTTTAGGTTTCATATCATTTTCCTTAGCATTCATTATATATATTGAAAATACTTTACGTCATTTTCTTACTAATCTCTTCATTTGTAGAGCAGAGATTTCTCTGATGGTTACCTTCCTAGGAATTCATGTCACTTTTATATTATTTCCATTATTATCAATACATGTAAATGTTTTATCAAAACAATTACGTAAAACTTTATGCTCTTCAATCCAATCCATTCATATCAACAGGTCATAAGATCCTAAAGGCAATATCGTTACATTCACATGTGTAAGGAAATCATTCAACATTATCTTGCAATTTCTAACAATGCTAGTAATCGTTCTTTTTGTACCTGTGGCTAAATGTACTATTCATGACTTACCAAACGTTTCAGGTACCAAATGCATAAATCAACTACTCTAGGTGAAATATAACTTAGGCTTGCGCCTGGATCAATTAAGATAGAAATAGGTTGATTGTTTATCATACCTTCAATTTCAACCATGGAAGTTTGGTGGTCTACTTGTCAATTCTCTGATGCAGTGTAGATTCTGGGCATGCTCCTGGCCATATTCCCAACTGTAACTACTTCTTGGATAGAATTGACATTAAACTTCTACTTCTTTGCTAGACAATCTTTAAAGCATTGTTTCTCCCCACACTCCTAACATTTTAAGGGTTCTTTTTGTGTTGGGTTTTTATTAGGAATAGTTGAGGGTACTACAGAATCTCGAGGTTTAAAACCTTTGTAATTATTACATTGATACCCTATGTGATTATTTCCCATGTTTTTATGGGACTTATTTTGTTTTCTCTTAGAATCAAAATTATTTGGCCTTTGATTTTTCCAAGCCGGTATACAGTCTCTTTAATTCTTGTTCTGGTCATAACAAAAGTTGGCCTTACTCATTGCTTCCTCTAGTGTCTTTGGATTGTCATGTTCAATATGTTCTTTAAACACGAGGGGCAGGCAGCTAAGGAACTGATGCATCTTGTCCTTCTCATCAGTTATGTAGGGGACATACTGAAGTAAGCTTAAGAACTTATGATAGAGTTCTTTCATTGCCATGGCCCCTAACCTTAGTTCATAAAACTCCTTGGCTTTCTTCATAGTAATATTCAGATAAATATTTTCTTTTAAACAGTTTCTTAAATGTTTTCTTGGTTACATACCTTTCTTTTATACCCTTAACTTTCTTTATGTCTTGCCACCATATATCTACCTTTCCGAACACATTGTAAATGGCCATTTTCGCTTTCAACTCATTTGAGTACTTATATATCTAGAAGTAATTTTTTATACCGGACAGCCAGGCCTCTTCCTCCTTGCCCTTCTCAATTTTCCCATTAAACATGGGTGGTTTAATTTTCTTGAACTCCCCATAGATTTCCTCATAGGGTCTGTACTTTTTCTTCTTTTTATTTTCGTCACTGCTTTCGCTTGACTCTTGAGTTTTTCTGTGGTGTTTAACTTACTCTTCACTTGAAGTGTCAGAGTTATGGCTGGAAAATTCCAGCTTCCTACCCTTAAGTTTATTGTACATGGCAGTTTTAGGCAATTCCTGTTCAAAATTCTGATTTTTATCCTTCTCTTCATTATGGATTTTTGCTAATAAGATAGTGTTCAATTTTTCTTAAGCCTTCAGAATTCGCTCATTATCTTCCTTAACCTTTCTTAATTCAGATCTTAGTTCATTCACAATCATTTTTAATTCAAATGTATTGTCGTGACTTTCATTTAGATCTACCCATAACTCTCCATCCCTTAGATCACCCTCTTCATTTAAAGTTTGTTATGGGCGGCGTTCCTCCTCTACAAACATTCCTGCATCTACCATATTTCCTGCAAAATATATTTGTACTTCTCTTTTATGTCTAAGAGAATTTTCAAGACAAAATAAACATGAGTTAGTTTTGTTGTTTTCTATAGCAGTTTTGTGTTGAGCCTATTCAGGCCTAGTGCTGAAACCATGCTCTGATACCACATGTAACATACCTCAAAATTCAAATAAAAAGACAAATCTATAACCATGTATATTCAAACATATTAATAGAAATTCCTAACTATTATGAGGAAATACAAATAAAAAGAAACCCTGGCCATATTTAAATGGTCAAATTCATCCTTACACATTCGTTTTTGGGCTTAGGGACCACTGTAATAGTCGTTCCATCATTGACAAATCCATTCTGCAACTAGAATAGTCATTTCCGCACTAAATTGACTCTTCCACCTTCCGCCTTCCGAGCGAAACTCGGAAATCGGAAAACCAACATATCGATACCTTCATTTGACCCATTTTTTCCTTCCACATTCTGCACAATATTTATGCACCATTGATCCTTGTAGAGTCAACCATGAACGTTGATCTTGATTTGATGCAGAGATCAGATCCCAGAAACTCCAAGTCCTGTTAACTAAATCTTTGACATTTCTGCATTCTGCATTCCATACCATTGATCCATGCGGAAAAAACCTTGACTGTCGATCTTGCTTTGATACGGCAATTAGACTTTGGAGACTTTACGTTCCGTAAATATTAATTCTTTACTTTCAGTGTTCTGCATTCTGCGTCGTCTTTCTGCACCGTTTATCCTTGCGGAAACAACCTTGACCGTCGATATTGCTTTGATAAAGAAATCGGACTTCAAAAACTTTACGTTCTGTAAATCTTAATTCTTCACTCTCTGTATTCCGCATTGGCTTTCCGCATCATTGATCCTTGCAGAAACAACCTTGAACGTTAATCTTTCTTTGATGCAGAGATCGGACTTCGGAAGCTTAACACTTTTCCTTGTCTTTTTTCCTGTTACCCGCCTTTTGCCTTTCACAAATTCTACTAACCGTCGATCTCTTTTACAGCTTTAATCCTAACCGTTGATCTTATTTCTTTTATGGGTTCCCAATGAAACCTTCACGACTATCATCAGTCATTGATATTCCCTATGGATGAAATCTCAGTCGTTGATCTTCTCCTTTACAGATTCCACAATGAAACCTCTGTGATTATTGTTAGTCGTTGATCTTCTTGTGGAAAAAATCTTGATCGTCGATCTACTTCTTTGTGGATCGACGTACTCACTCAGGTGGAATCAAGATTGTAACAAATTCCTTTGGATAAAAATTCTGCACCCATTCTCGGCTGTTAAACAACTTGCTAGTTAATCAGTGAAATAGCTTGTTGATCGTCCGACCAATGTCCCCACCAAATCAACAGTAGACTTCAAAACTATTAAGTGCATTTCATAAATATTTCGTGCACATCAAAAGTTTCTCACAACGCGTAACTTCTCCTAGTGAAACCATTGTGGGTCGTTGATCTATTTTAAGATCAATATTAGCCATAGATCTCGATCTTAAATTCCAACGATCAACTTTTGATTTTGCATCCAGACCCCTCCTTCATCCTCCTCGCTCTTTCTCGTGTGAAATTTCCTTATCATCACCAATATTCTCCAAGATCAATCTCCATCACACAATGAAAGGCAATTTGTTTAGGTTTAACTCAGGCACTGCTTCTAAGTGTGAAATATATTTTCAACCGTTGATCTGATTTCTCTTATGGGTCAAGTTTAACTGTGGATTCAACGGGTTTCTGGTTGTTGGGGCGCGCACCCTAATGGTCATTAAGATGGGTAAATCCACATATTCTTGTTAATTTTGTAAGAGTTACGGCTCAAAATAGTCTTAGGGGTGTCGGGGTTAAGCGAAAGCTTTCTTATTGTAATAAACCCATGGTTTACATCCAGGGTTTAGGGTTTGGGGTGCCCATGGTTTAAGACCATGGTTTTTGTAACAGTGCGCTGTATAAATATGCACTTGTGTAAAGAAGCGAGGTTAGTCTTTTTGTGAAAGAAGAATTAAGGCGAAGCTAAGGCTATTTTGTAAGAGAAGGTTTAGTCCCAGCTGTGTGCGTGGATGACCTCTGCAGCTGTGTGCGCAGAGGGTTTTTGTATAGCGATTAGAAGATCTGCAGCTGTGTGCGCGGCTCTAAGGACTTGGAAGGATCTGCTGTTGAGTGCGTAGATCAGAACTGTGACTTGTAAAGAAGTTGAATAAATCGCAGTTCTGTGGACGTAACCCCTACACTGGGGGTGAACCACGTTATATCTGGTTTTGTGGTTCCTTGTGTTATTTCTGTTATGTTTGGTTATGCATGATTAACTAGATATATTTGATAAATAAGATCACTGCTAAAATACTTGCTTCGCTGCGAATTCCCAGTAAAGGGTTGTGCAAGTCACTGCTTGTTTATTTTATCTGCGAAGTTATATTCATGAATGTCGGAGCTCTGTGTTAATCGATTATAAGTTATTAAAGGCTAAAGGTACAGTAATATCCCTCTTCTACTTGCAGAAACCTGATTCTACGGCACCCCATAGTTGTTTCAGGTGAGACTGCAACCTGCTCGCAGGTTGTTGCCGAAAGGGCCAACACTATGGGTCTTTTGTTGGTGCGAAGTAAAGGTTTACAACACGGGTCTGCCCTATTGCCCAACAAATTGGTTCTGTTGCCGGTTGAACTCAGTATCTGCTCAAGCGGGGTTTACGTCGTACCTCAAGGGCTATGTTCTGGAGACCCTCTGTGAAGGAAATCGGTGATTGGCTTGATGAGACTTATCTGAAATTCACTGAGCAAGAGAACAAAG
>LPNX010134157.1:35894-58789 GCA_001517045.1 Pseudotsuga menziesii
GAAGGGCGCAGCTCGTTACTTCTTTCAGGGACCGGGCTTTGACCTGGTTTATGAAATTCTCCAGTACTCAGAGTCATGCCTTAGATGATATTAAAGCAGCAATAATCAAAGAGTTTAGGAAACCGAAATCAGAGTCGCAGTGTATCAGTTAATTGAAAGAGATTCAGTAGAGGCACGGTGAATCAGTGTGGGACTTTGACGAGAGATTCAAAGTTCTGCTCGACCAGGTCAGCTTCACCATTAGACCTACGCAACACAAGGAATGGTTCATTGCAGCGCTACTACTGCATATCAGAACTCCGCTCATGCAACAGAAGGTCATCGACCAACAAGAGGCTCTGGAAATCGCAGATAATTCCGGTATCGTTCAAATCCAAGCGCAGTTAGTAGTGATGGCTTTGGAGCTGCGCGACATGAATACAGGAAAAACCAGTCGTGAAGAGGTTTGGTGTACACAATGTCAGACAGAAGGTCATGCCAAGGAACAGTGCCCTGGGGTTCGCAACTACCAGAATACTGGTGCGCCAAACCTGGGTAACCCACAAATTCTATATTGCGAGCTCTACAGAGCAACTAGCCAGCATCGACCTGAAGACTGATATCTGCTACGGAGGTATGGGAAAGTACCTAAAAACCCCTATTGTCAATTCTGTAAGTCCATAGGACATAATGAAGAGGAGTGTCGCAGCTATGACCTAATGAGAGAGCGCACATATGACACATATCGGGTACAAAATGAAGAACAGAGCAATGATGGCTATGGTTACCGCGGTGGCACATTAGGTGGAGGAACCTTTGGAGGCCGTGGTCATGGGGGTATGGACGTTAGAGGATGAGGTCAAGTGGTGTGCTATAACTGTAATCAGCCCAGACATCTAGCTCAAGACTGTCGCAACCAAACCATGACATGCCGGTATTGTCGCGCCGTTGATCATGTCATCGAGAGGTGCCCACAACTGATAGCTAAGATTCAGGAAAGAAACAGTGCCCCTACTCAAAATATTCAGATGATTTTCATCGAGCAAAGACCTACCCCAGCCATTAATGCTGTTACCCGGAGTGGAGCTGCAACACACAAGCAGCATACGGCGAAACCGCCTACCGAGAAAGTCCCAGCAATCGATAGAGATTCTGCTGATCCTAGCACTGCCGTAGTACCTACGCAGCCGCATCAGCAGGATTCGCAGCTGCAGGAAGCTTCGACGGATAAATTAAGTACACTATCCTCCTTTTTGCAGAGCTATATGAAACTCTTACGGAATCAGAATGCTCTAAAGGAGTTGCAAAAATTTCTCGCTTTCTGTGAACCTTAGAGAAGAGCTGATAAGGAGAAAACTCTTAATCGTCTTCGAAGGACCGACAGGGAAATGAGAATGAATGTTCAGATAGGAGAATATGATATGACTGATGTTATCTTAGACCTAAGATCATAGGTAAATGTCTTAACTAAGCAAACCTGGGAACAAATGGGAAGACCTACCCTTCACTGGTCCCCTATACAGTTAAGGTTAGCCAATCAGCAGAAGATTGTGCCCCTCGGCCGATTCCCTACTCTCCCAGTAGATATTGATGGGGTCAGTACTTTAACAGACTTCGAAGTTATTGAGATCATTGATGACAGCAACCCTTATCCAGCCATGCTCGGTATTGAGTGGGCAATGGAAAATGATGCAGTTATTAACCTTAAGAAGAGACAGATAACTTTCGAAGGGAAAGATTTGAGAGTCATAGTCCCCCTGGATCCCTTACAAGGAGAAAGATACACAGAACCACTCAGAGACGAAGATCAGGATGTTCTGGAGCACATCTATAACATCACCACAAAGGAAGAAGATTATGTTGACCCTAGTGCCGAAGGTATTATGGATTGGCAGTGCGACAGCTCCTGTATGACGGATTCAGATGATGGTCTCGAGAATTGGTAGAACAGATTGTATGAGCTACATGCCCACCGCTGTGCAAGACTTACCAAGTCTCTTAGATGGATTACCTCACAGACAAGAACCTTACCTGTTTTTGATAGTTCGACAGACCCAGAAGCGTTTATTGAGCAATTCTCAGCCCAGATACCCGACTCACAGAAACTGGAAACTTTGGATTCAGCATTTAGAGCTATAGTAGCCAGATGGTGGCATGGTCACAAATAGTACATTCATAGTTGGGAAGTTTGCCAACAATCCCTTCACTTGAGATTCACGGATCGACCACAGGAGGTTCGGAGCCGGTTTAATGGTAATACTAACCCTCAGAAGCATTTGGAGCAATGTTACGAAGCATGGAAGCATGTACCTCGGTCCGAGTGGGTACATAGATTTGTGCATACCCTGGATCCTATCGCGAAGAATTGGTATGCGGAAATCGAGCTTCGCCAAGATACTGTAAGTTGGGATACTCTTGTTGACAATTTTGTATTGACATTTTCTATCAATGAATTTTTCCCTGCTCTAGACGCAGCCGTTAGGTTGATCCACACTAAGGCATTTGATGGTCAAGAGATAGCCGAATACCAACCAGATTGGAAGGCACAAGAAGCTAATGCAGTGGAATGTTATAACCTCGCAATTGACAAGGATGACTATCCGCGCAACATTGATATTCTGGAGTCAGAAGGCCACTTTGAAGTGCATGGACCAACAGTTGAAGTACCTGCGGTGACCCAACCCCTGAAGACGCGGACCGTAAACATTGGCTCAGAAGAACATCCCAAGCATGCTACCATTGGAGATTATTGGGATGAAGAAATGGTAAGCAAAGTGACCCAACTTCTCCATGAATATCAGGACCTATTTCCAACAAAGTTCTCAGAGTTGAAAGGCATCCTGGGTGATATAGGAGTCATGAAGATCCCCTTGAAACCTGATGCGAAGCCTGTGAAACAGCCTCCTTATAGGTTGAACCCTAAGTATAAGGAAAAATTTAGGATGGAGCTGGATAAGATGCTTGCTGCAGGAATTATTGAGCCTATTGAAGAATCCGAGTGGGTTAGTCCTATGGTGGTACAAGAGAAGAAGACTAAGGGTGAAATCCGAATCTGCGTTGATCTAAGGAAGCTAAATGATGCTTGTCTACATGATCCTTTTCCCACACCCTTCACCGATGAAGTGTTAGACAATGTCGGGGGTCAAGAAGTGTACTCTTTTACTGATGGATTTTCAGGTTATCATCAGATCAAAATTGCTCCAGAGGATCGACATAAGACAACCTTTGCTACAGAAATGGGATCCTTTCAGTATACAGTTATGCCATTTGGACTGAAGAATGCGCTTGCAATATTTTCTAGAGTAGTCATCTCTTCCTTTAAGGAATATATATATAAATTCTTAGAAGTCTATTTTGACGATTGGACTATTTTTGGGCTACTAAAAGACCATATAACTAGTTTACGACTTATGTTGGATAAATGTAGACAGCACCAGATTTCCTTGAACTTGAAAAATTGTATCTTTTGCGCACCTTTTGGAATTCTACTCGGTTACATTGTATGTAGACAAGGATTGATGATGGATCCTGCGAAGATAGCTATTATTGTGAACCTACCACCTCCAGCATCTGTTAAACAACTTCGCACTATGCTTGGTCATACCGGGTACTACAGGAAATTTATTCAGGGATATGCTCCGATGGAAAAATAGTTGAAGAAATATATTAAGTTCGAGTGGACACCTGAGTGCCAGGCAAGTTTGGATATTTTGAAGGAAAAGATGGTCACTGCCCCTATTTTAGTATTCCCTGACTGGAATAAGGAGTTTCATGTGCATGTCGATGCATCCTCCATTGCCCTGGGGATAGTATTGGCTCAGGCAGGCACAGGTCAGATCGATCACCCTATTTCCTTTGCCAGTAGAAAATTGTCCATTGCAGAGAAAAAGTACACTACAACAGAACGAGAAGGCCTCGCTATGGTGTATGCCCTACAGAAGTTTCGACATTATCTGTTAGGTTCTCATTTTAATATGTTCACTGACCATTCTGCTTTGAAATATCTGGTTAACAAGCCTGTGCTAGGAGGAAGAATATGCATATGGTTGATCCTGTTTCAGGAATATGACTTCGAGATTATAGTTAAGCCTGGGAGACTTAACCTAGGACCTGACCACCTGTCGAGACTCGAGTCGAGAGAAGAACCTACCAGTTTGGACGAAGGTCTTCCGGATGCCCAGTTGTTTGCCATCTAGATGGTTGATGAATACTTCCAGGACATTGTTCACTATTTGTCTACATGTTTTTCACCCACCGAGATGACAACACAACAGAAGAAGCAGCTGGTGGTCCACGCAGCTGACTTTACCTTAATAGGAGGACAATTATATAAGATGGGACCAGATGAAATTCTGCGCAGATGTGTCCTAGAGCATGAAAAGCCATTAATTTTGGCTGAGGCCCATTCTGGGGCAGCAGGAGGTCATTACACAGGAAAAGCTACAGCACAGAAGATTCTGACAGCTGGATTGTGGTGGCCCACAATTCACAAAGATGCAAGAGAATATTTCCACAGCTGTGACATCTGTTTGATTTTCCTTTGTTTCCATTGCTTTCCTTTGTATTTGACTTGCACATAAATCCTAATGGTGAATGGCAATATCTCAATGGCCTAGGGGGGGGTCTGGATTACCATTGGACCTGGTAGTGGGGTGGAAGAGGAAGCATGTGGTGAGGAATATATTTTTGTATTCTCAAGTTGATACTTGAGTTATTATTCAGTGCACCTATATTGTGGATCTGTGGCATCAGCTCGGTGGTGTCGTGTCAAAGTGATATCTGCCTTGGAAGTGCCAAAAGTTGGGTAGAACGTGGTCCAGATGATGCCAGTTGTGCATTGGTAAGATAAGTGATTTATCTCATGTTTATTTAATTTACTTGGATATGATACGATTTTTTTATGGATTCACATGAAATGTTTGATGAAATGTATGAGTTATTTTTGGAATAAATTTATCGTAGAATTCAATCTATTTATGTAAGTAAATTTTGTGAAGGAATTGGAAACTAGTTTTTTGGATTTTGTGCACAATTTGTTTGAGGAAATAATTATTTGGTACCTCTACTACAAAACTTATATTTCTTCCCCTTTTCATTATATATTGTGTATTTTGATGGTACAGTGTCCTCGGAATGGTTTAAGACACTTCCCTTTGATTCTTCTACCTTTTGTTCGAAAACTAGTTCTTTGATCGGACTGTTTGGCATAGTTTGAAGAATTATCACATGAAGTGTTTGTAAAAATGCCTGATTTTTAATTTTATTCTTATGTATGATAAATAATGTTTAAATGTGTGTGATAATTTGAGGATAAATCTTCTTGGTATTTTTGGTGAAATGTCTACCGAAATTCTAGATCAATTTCCAATTTATAGCTCTTTCAATGGAATTGTTTTGAGTAGATTTGTGACTTTAAATATGAAGTGTTTGACAAAGGTTTAGAATGAGATATATTTATGTTATTACTGATGAAATATTTTATTTATATTTGTAATTTCATTTGAATTATTCTATGAGTTGTGGATTTAAATATTTTAGTGATTCCTAGAATTACTAGTCAATTCAGATGAGCAGAATTAATTTATTTTGTGAATTGTTTAATGGAATGTATATGTGTGGAAAGTTACATTTATATTACTGTAAGTGATCCATGATATGATTTCCATGAGCTAAAATATTCATATATTTCTCTTTATTTGGAAGTTAGAAATTTCAGTTGAAAACTAGATACATTGCAGTGAAATTGGCAAATAGTTTTTGGATTCGAATATTTGTTTTTGGTAAAAGATGAATGTACAAACATATTATTTCTTATTGGTGCTTTAATTATGTTGTAGAATGTTATTTTCCATATATTTACCTTCACCTCTGTGTGCATCGAAACTCAGTACAATTGGTTTGACTGAATTCCTGGCAGTATTTATTAACTAGTTGTACTGATTCAACTTGAAATATCCTTCATTTATGTACTCAGATCATATCTGCAAAAGTATTTTATTTTTTTGTACATGCATGCTTAAATATGTGTATAATGGATGTAGGTTCACTTTTTGGTTCATTGGAATGGTTGTGTGTCGAATTTGTCCAAGACTAGTTGTTAATATTGAACAACTAGTCTTGTGGAATCATTTGCATAATTACTATGTTTAATTAATTAGAAAATGGTAATTAGACCTGATTTACATGTTATTAGGTATTAATTATCCATTGGACTTAATAAAAAGTGTTTAAGTGATAAACAAATGAAATTATATTAAGTACCATCAATTGTGCACTAAGTGTCGTTAAGTATCGTAATTAGAACACCAATTACTAGTTAATCATTATTAAGAGGAAATGGCCTTTAGAGGTGGAATTTATGTCTGAAATGGATTGGAATGGATATGTGATGTTGTTAGAAGGTGTTAGTAATTATTCCCAACCCTTGTATTAGACGTTTGCATAATTATTGAATTTATTTTAATGTATCAGTAATTAAAGGGACTTTGCCATGAAACAAATATTGAAAAATGAATTTTAATATTTATTTAACTAATCCATTGTGCTAAAATCATCTAATTAGCCTTAGAGAGATAATGATATGTCCCTCAGATCCATTGATATCCATAGGGTACATTATAGTCATGACTTCGAAGTGGATCTACAAGATCAAGCATGTTGCAGATGGCAGCATAGAGAAATACAAGGCTAGGTTCGTAGCACAAGGATTCTCACATAAAGAAGGGATAGACTATGAAAAGACATTTGCACCCGTGGAGAGGTACACTTCCATTAGGACCATACTTGCATTGGAAGCAGTTATGAAATGGAAGATACACCAAATGGATGTCAAGACATCTTTCTTGAATGGTGTAGTTGAGGAGGAAGTGTATGTGGAATAACCACTGGGATTCGAGACACGTGACAGGAAGACCCATGTGTGCAAATGGAAGAAGGACTTGTATGGATTGAAATAGGAACTAAGTACATGGTACGACAGGATGGATAGATTCTCAATGAGCTCAGGATTTACCGAGAGTAAAGCAAATTCCAACCTTTACTTCAAGGTTGAAGATGAAAGACCAGTGATGCTCCAGCTATATTTCGATGACCTTTTCTTAACAATTGAATATGAACTCATTAAATATGAAAGGATGAGACTTGATACAGAGTTTGAGATGAAATACCTAGGTATGATGCACTACTTATTAGGCATGGAGGTGTGGCAAAATGCAGATCGAATATTCCTTAGTCAAGTAAAGTATACAGTGGAGATTCTGAAGAGATTCAGAATGTTAGACTCCAAGCCAATAGCCACACCTATGGCATCTAACTTGAATCTTTTGATTGATGCTTCATTTGAGTCTATTGATGCCATGATGTATCAATGAATGATTAACTCATTGATGTACCTAATGAATTTGAGGCCAGACATATGCTTTGAGGTGAACAACCTGAGCTAGTTCCTAACGGATCTGGGACATGTTCAGCTGATAGTTGTAAAACATGTACTGAGGTACCTAAACTTTAAGTGGATAATGAGCTCAAATATGATGTGAATCAAAAGATTAACATACATGGTTATGTTGATTCAAATTCAGCAGGTGGGGCCACAAATAGGAAGAGCACTTCGGGTTGTTGCTTCAGTTTGGGATCTGGCATGATCTCCTGGTTCAGTAAGAAGCAATCATGCATGGTGCTAGGTACAGCCGAGGTAGAGTATGTTGTTTCTTGCAAAAGCTATTGCTCGGCTAGTTGTGAGGTAGTGTGGCTGTGAAAGCTATTGTCTAACTTGTTTGATATCTAGTTGGTTGTTACTTGTATCTTCTGCAACAATCAAAGTTGTGTGAAGTTTTCAAAAAACCATGTGTTCCATGAAAATTCTAATCACATCGAGATCAAGTTCCACTACATCAGGGATATGGTGCAGAGAGGAGCATTGAATCCACAGTACATGGCAACGGATGAGCAGATAGCTGATGTGTTGACCAAGCCTCTAGCGAGAGTGAAGTTCAAGTACTTCAGAGAAATACTTGGTGTGATCTAGAACAAGACCCCTTGAAAGAGGGAGCGATGTGTTCTAGCATAGCTAAAGAGACAGGTTATTTGACCGTAAAATCCTAGTGAAGATCGTAGGTTGCTTAGACGTAATCAGTCCTATAGGTTGTCCTTGGATGTAATAATTCCTAGCGAAGTTCACAAGTTATCCTTGGATATAATCAGTCCTGATATGTTTCTATGCTAGAAATACCTGATGCATAATATCTCACATGGGAAATGGGACATGTTGTTCGAGCAAAAAATATCCTGGTGAAGCAGGATTCTCAGACGTAATCAGTCCTTTAGGTTGTCCTCGAATGTAATTAATCCTAGAGAAGCTCACAAGTTATCCTTGGACGTAATTAATCCTGAAATGGGTTATTCAAGTCTAAATATGAGCCCTCGCGTGGTACGTAGGTTACTCGAATGTAATAAGTCTTGTGGGTTGTTTGAGTGTAAAAGGATCCCTGGCATGGTACTTAGGTTACTTGGATGTAATACGCCATGAAGGTTATCTGAATGGAAAAGATATTAGAAACAGGTTGTTTAGATGTAATAAGTCCTTACATATATATCTATATATGTCTGTGTTCCCATGTTGAGATGATAAGGTCACGAAACACGTGAGATGAACCTAGGCGGATCTCCTTTATTGGTAGAACGTAGGTTGACTATGGATTCTCTGTGTGCTCTATTTTTTTGTGCATGACAAAAGAGATGATCTGGATACGACGAGATAAAGGTAGAAGACATAAGTTATAGCCATGGTAATGTAAAGAAGGTCATGGTCAGTCCCTATGTGATGGCTTGCTCGAGATGTGATGAATACTTGGATGAGGGCTAGGCCTACACCCAACACGAAAAAAGGGTTGGCTCTGTAGAAACTTTCGATGACAGATAGTACCAAGTGATTATCAATAAGAGAATGATGATGGAAGAATTTATGATGATGACTCTACGATGAAGACTTGAGTATATCTATTGATGATTGTGGAAGAGAGAGGATGCTTTCCTAGTTAAGAGGAAGTGTTGATGTATTTGTAACTTCAAAATATATTATGATGTATATTATCATTGTATGTTGTTGTACCCCTATTGGAGATGTGTTTTCCTCCTTGCAGGATGTCTTTATTGTGTCTAGACCTTGAGGTAAAACCTCTATTGTAAGTCGAGGAAATAGTCCCCATTGTGACATCATGTAATGTGTATTTGGAGTCTCTCTAGGAGAAGTCGGCCCTATTAGGGAAACAGGTCAGTAGAGTCATGTAAAACTTCAGTCACTTGATTAGTATAAATAAGGAGGCACTCTCCCTCATTTATACACACCTCACACTCACTCAAGTTTGCATGAGAGAGAGAGAGAGAAGGGAGGAGAGATAGATAGGTGTTGAATACTTCTTATTATTGGGATTGATCATCTTATGACATAGTCTTTGTGACTATACTATTTTGAGGAAGTTTGCAGGGTCTTCTCCTTTGTGGGTTCCCTGGTGAAATTATTTGGGTCTTGTGTATATTTATATCTTATGCATCTTGTTGTACTTGTTATTCTTTCAGACAAAGATCCAAATTAAGCTAATAAGATCTAGAAAAACTTACAAGATAGAGAGTGGAGGTGTAAGCAATGGAGAGAGAGAGAGAGAGAGAGAGAGGTTGTGAGAGAGATAAGCATGAAGAGGGATAGTGAAAATATATAGGGGGGAGGGATACAAGTTGAGAGAGAGAGAGAGAGATAGGTTAGGGGAAAGGGATAAATGAACAAAGGGATAGTGATTAAGGGATAAGCGAGGGAGGAGTGGTGAGGGGGTTAAATAGAAGGTGGATATAAAGGCATAGATAGAGGGAGTTTGTGAGAGAGGGGGATGACAAGGACACACACACACAGATTATGTTGAAGAGAGGGGGAAGGGGTGAGAGACAAAGAGAGAGGAAGAGGGGTGAGAAATAGAGAGAGAGTGATGGATGGAAGGATAGTGAGGGAGGTATAGAGAAGGTGGAGAGAGGTTATGAGAGAGTGGAAATGAGGGAGGGACAAACACACACATAGAGATAGAAAGTGAGAGAGGGATGAGCGACACACATACACACACACATAGAGAGAAAGAGAGATTGTTTGGGAGAGAGAGAGGGAGTGGTGAGAGAAAAAGAGGGGGGAGGGGTGAACAATAGAGAGAGAGTGATGGAGGGAGGGACAGTGAGGGAGATATAGATAAGGTGGCGAGAGGTTATGAGAGATGGGGGTGAGGGAGGGACACACACACACATATAGAGGGGGGGGGGAGGAACACACACACACACACACACACACATATAGAGGGGGGGGGGAGGAACACACACACACACACACACACACATAGAGAGAGAGAGAGAGAGATTTTGTAGGAGAGATGGGGAGGGGTGAGTGATAGAGAGAGAGGGGAGGGGTGAGTGATAAAGAGAGAGTGATGGAGGGAGAGATAGTAAGGGAGGTATAGAGAAGGTGGAGAGAATTTATGAGAGAGGGTGAGTGAGGGAGGGACATGCACACACATAGAGATAGAGAGAGGGGGGGGGCACACACACACATAAATAGATAGATAGAGAGAGAGAGAGAGAGAGAGAGATTGTGTGGGATAGAGAGGGGACGGGATGACCAACAATGAGAGAGAGGGGAGGGGGAGCGATAGAGAGGAAGAGTGATGTAGGGAGGGATATTGAGGGAGTTATAAAGAAAGTGTATATAGGTTATGAGAGAGGGGAATTAAGGGAGGGACACACACACACACATAGAGAGAGAGAGGGGGGGGAGGGGGAGGTTGTGAGAGAGAGAGGGGTGAAATACATACACACACACATAGAGAGAGAGAGAAGGAGGTTGTGAGAGAGGGAGGGGTGAAATACATACACACACACATAGAGATAGAGAGAGATGGAAATTTAAAGGTAGGGAGGGCTAGTGAGTAAGGGACATGCCTAACCATAGATTATAAAAATATTCTTTAGGGATAGAGTCTTAAATTTTCCTCCCTTGACCATGTTGAGGCATTAATACACATATGTAATGCTCAAAACCTCTTAAAGGCATGTGCATATTTTCTTGGAGATCAAGCATACCTTGAGTAGTTCATGTGTGATGCTTCAAGGAATTTTTCATTAACATGGGTGCCTCAAATATTCCTTTATGGCCTAAGGAAAGATCATATTCCCTCAATCATGTCTCGTAGGTCCCATGCCATGTGTGTTTTTTTAAGGCATCCTTCCTAGCCTTGGATGCCTAGAAACTTTAGTTAGGTCCTAAGGCCATAGTTTCCTCCCCTGACCATGTCCATGGCCTTGAGACGCACACCTAATTCTCAAAAAATGATGATTGCATGAATATCCACATTAATTTTCAAAGGATTCACTTTCAACATCGTGTGTGGTGATTGGAGACATCAATTTTGGCCCTAAATGGTTAACAACTTCCTTTAAGGCCTAAGGACCAAGTGTTTTCCCCCACCCATGTCAAGGGGCCTAATATCTGTACTTAGTGCGTAAAATGTTCTAATGGCTCTAGTATCACCATTTCAAGGTAAATGATACCATGGAAGGCTTTATTGAGGTTGTTCAACACATCATTATCGACTCTAAACCCCTAGAAGCATCTTCTAGGGACTAAGGCCTAGGTTTCCTCCCTTTATTTTGTCTAAGGTCCCAAGACACATACATAGTACTTAGAAACCATTAATGGTTCCCATATCCCCATTCAAATGAAAAATATCAACTTTAGAGGTCATTTATGGTGATTCAAGGTGTCATTAATGGACCTTGATCCCTAAAAAATGTTTTACAACCTTAAAATAAAGCTTTTTGTACCAACCATGATTAACACCTTGTCCTCCATATCTAATGCTAAAAAACTCCAAATCATGGCCATATCCCAACTTAAAGGTTGAGGATGCCCTTAAGAGATCGTGTGTGTTTGTTCGAGGTGTTTTTCTTAGACCTATATGTCTACAGGATTCATTTAGGGCCTAAGGACTAGGTTTCCTCCCTTAACAGTGTCTGTGGATATGTTCCTAGTGATAAAATAATTCTAATGCGTTGTGTATTTTCTCTTAGATGCAAAAGATCACATATGGAGGCCCTATGTGCAGGTTTAATGCCTTGTTCATGGACCTCAAGCCTTAAAAACTACCTTTAGGGAATGCGCCTTAAGCTTCCTTCCCCAAGCATGGTTAAGGGACTATGACCCATAATTAGTTCTTAAATTCTCCTAATGGTGTCCATATTACAACACAAAGAAAAATCATGGTCTTGGGAGGTTAGGTGTGGATGTTTGAGATGTTGTTCTTTATAATACTAAAATATTACTATAGGTCCTAAGTCTTGATCATGTGAATTATTGTTTTTATTCATTTCCCTAGTCATGCACCAAACATATTTTTTGTGGTTCTCCACAACGCGTACGTGTTTTGCTTCTCCATAACATGTGCACATTTTGCTTCTCCAAAACGCGTATGCTTTTTGCTTCTCCATAACGTGTGCATGTTTTGCTTACCCTAACCTACGTGTCATATGACATGTCAAGCTCGAGCTTAACCAAACCAAGCATAACATAACGTGAGCACGTTGTATTTTTATGTATCATGAGCATGTTTCCTAAAAGTACGATTGCATCTAAAATTTCCCTCGTCTTGTTGCACACAACCTTATGATTTGTCTAGATTTATAGATTCAATCTTTTAATTTTGTGGGATATGATTGTAGTTTAATTCATTGTTTATCAAAATTTGAATTGTATCCTTACTTCTTTGTTTATTGAAATTTGAATTGCAATTGTAGTCTTAATTATTTGTCTATTATTTGTGGGTATGTGATCACGATAGGTAAATATATTTATGGAACTTATGTTCATTAGACTATACTATTTTGTAGTGTAAAGGATGACAATCTATATGAAAAGAAATATCAAGAATTTTTATTCACTCCATCATAAGTTGACATTTTCTCCAAGAGTCCTCTCATTGGAATAGATGTGCACTATTATTTATACATAATTTTTTCAAAAGAAAAATAACAAATAAAAAATGTAGTTCCACAAATCTCTCATGCAGTTCAACAACTTGCTAAACTCTAACAACTAAAAATCAACTCATAATATCTCCAAAATAATTGCTATGTAATATTTCCCAAAGCTGCATGATCCTTCTCCATCCAAAATACTTAATGATCATCCCAAATATAAAACAAATCTTCCATGTTTGATCAAGGAAATTTGAATTTGAATAATGAATTACATCATTATGGGAATTTCATGTTTTTGTAATAACTAGTCCAATTTTTGTAATAATCACCAAACTAACCCAACTTTAAAACATAAGTGAAAGTGTGTTTTTTTCTAACATTTGATCATAAATTCACTTGAAATACTAAAATAAATTATTGAACCTAATCCCACATATAAATATTAAATTGTAGTAACACTCGGTTACAGGAAAACGAATGAGGATTAAAATTTAGGGGGGGGATATATGAGAATATGGTAAGAAAATGTGAAAAGACAACAAGTATTAGTCTCAACACTTATCTCTCTTTTCCCAATCCCATTATTCTCTCAATGCTTAGATAAATGCTCATCTAGAGCTCTACAAGAACCACATTCAACCATCAAAGCAATGGCACTCCTTTCAACTGTCCCACACAACACAAGGAAGGAATTTCCCTTCAATGATGCACAATTCCCTCAAGAAATTCAACCCCTATAATGTTAGTTCTATAAATAACATGCTTTGATTTAAGTTTTGTGATGTAGTTTAGTTTGCTACCTCGTTCTTGGAAGAAATGAGTTCACTCCAAATAGAACATGGTGGTGTTTATTTCATTTCACGTAAGTGTTTTATTTTATGTAAGTTTGGTTTCTTTTTATTAATGTATTGATTCATGGGAACATATATATGCCTAACACGTGTCAAGATATAACTTGGTGACAGCAAGATCCTAGTAGCATTATGGTGTTTGATTACATGTTCATTACTCGAATTAATTAATCTTTCTTTCTATTAATGAAATGTGGTGTGTTTCTTTTTTGCATTTGATTTCATTCATGTACATTCATTAAATTGGGTTTTATATATCAAAACAAAGCATTGTTGTCGAAAGGTCCAAATGTTAATAATTGAACACTTAGCTACAACCTTATTTATAGCACTTGTGGATATAGTAAGAGATAATTTAAGTATGGATTTGTCTTCATTTCTTTTTGTTTCAAAGAAACTAATTTCCATAGTTAAATTCATTTATCCTCAGTTATTTTCCATGAGCATCTTAGGTAAATCATACTCTAAATAGTCTAATTCTACACATATTATGTTTGCATTTCACAATTTTGTGTACTCCAGATTGATTATTAATATGTAACAAGATCTAGACATATAACTTTTTTCATGTCGTTGTTGGGGAAATGATAAAGGAATTTGTAGTATACCATTTTAGCAAACAATTGTTTTTTATTTGGCATTGAAAAGATTTTTGACTATTTTCTTTGAACTAATTTTTAAACAAAGTTTTTTTTGTACATATAATTTATTGCATTTGATTTCAATGAGTACTAATATTGTAATTTTTGGGGAGTGAAGTTGGTAAGACACTAAGATGACCTCACTACATGATTCCTCTAGTGCAATAGCCTAATGCATTCAATTTCAATGAGTATTTACAAAGACAAATCGTGTTATTATTGCATGATTAGATGGATTTTTTTGGTAATTTATTTTTCCAATCATTCCAACTCACGATGCATTAAGAACCACTCCATCCATTAACCGATTTTGTAAGAAGATCTGCAAGAGAAGAAATGGATTTGATTGATGAAAAACTAGCAGAGTTTCATGAGAAAAGAGGGGATATCAAATGTTTCTCAAACCAAAATCAAAGGTAAGTAATCTAAGTCATTAAATATTTTCTTGCATAATAAAGTGGCAATGCATAATATTTGATACAAATTCATCAAGTTATCAACAAGTTTTTTAAAGTTCGTATTTAAGCTCTATGAGATGGGTATTGAAGATATTTTGGGGGAATGTAATTATTATCATCATAAATACAACTACCAACAATCTCATGTGCTTGGATCACATTTTTTTGGGGGGGGGGGGGGGGGGGGGGGGTGTGGGGGATGATCATTTTGAGAATTTTGTAGCAAGTTGACTTGAAAACCTTTTCAAATTAGAGTTGGGACAGTCAAGCTTTGAGGGACCAAAAGAGGCAATTTTTAAAACATTTTTCTATGGGAGATATCCCTTGGAATCTAGTTTACATACCAATTTGAATCATCTTTCTTTGATGTTGGATGAAAATGTTATTCCCAAATTAGTAATTATTGGTCATAAAATCGACATTGTGACAATAATGCCTCGTGATTGTCCACTAGCATATTTCATATGTCAAATCATCACATATTCAAAAACAGTTTCTGGAAGAGATAGGCCTTACAATATAGTTTAATACATAATTTGAATCACTTCATTTAGATTTCATGTGAATGAGTTACGCCTAAATTAGTGATTGTATGTCTTAAAACTAGCACAAGGAAAAGTTTGCCTCCCTAATCGCTCATTAGATGTTTGAGATAGAAAATCAAATCAATTTTAAAACCTATTTCTATTGGAGATAGATAATTGAAATCTACTATCTCAAGTAATAATAATTGAATATATTATTGAGCTTTCCATCTCTTATGTGGATTGACATACTACTAAGGAAATTGTTGGCCTTATTCTATAAGAGGACCAATTCAAAATGAATTTAGCCATGCTTGGTCAATTTTGGCATGATTGGTAATGGAGTTTTGGGTGCCATTTGGTCCAATGCGATTTTTATTTTAATATCTTCTTCACCAACGGCATGAGCTCAACTATGTTCTTAATACACAATGGGTGTCGATGGATGTAGAGATATGGTGGATCAACGCATTACATAGTCTGTGGTTAGTTCAGGTCAACTACAAAATCCAAGTGTTTATTTGGCTATTGATTCATAAGGGCCTCCCTTCCAAGACACCATTTTGCAAGGGCTATTGATTCATAAAGGCCTTCCTCCCTTGAAAATTAAAATGGTTTGTCTAGTTTAATCATATAAAATAGTATTAAGAAAATTTTCCAAAAGATTATTCTTTTCCAAAATACAAAAATTATAATAAACCATTTGTCAATATGAATCTTCTCTTCGTAACCCTAGAATGGATTAATATTATATTTCCTCCAAACATTTTAAGAAGTTTTAGCTTATAAACTTTAAAGAATCAAATTTACATTTCTGAAATGTTCAGAGTTCAAAAGTACAATTTGTAAAAATGAATAAGACATTAATTTTGAAATTCAATAAAATTATTTATTATTGTGTTTAGAGGCACTTTCTACATTTTAAAATGGATAAGATGTGTATCATCTATAACACCATGATAATTTAAAAAACTAAATATATTAAAACTTTATAAAACCGAAAACATGCCAACTTCAAATTTAAATTGAGTAAATTGTAAAATACATTTATATAAATATACATTGAATTTCAATTTCAATTTTCATTTTCATATATACATAATAGCGGATTCAAAATAACTATTTAAACAAATAAAATAATAAATATATTAAGTTATAAATAAAAAGCCTCATATTTCATTTAAAGCATTTTCTAGTAAATATATTTTTCTATTCTAAGCACCTATATGAACATTTTCTAATAAATATATTTATTTATCCTAAGCATTTATTTTCCTTTCCGCCGTTCAGCTGATATTTTTTTTTGCAGGACACAGGATCTGTTTGTATATTATCTGAGGGATCACAAGGGCAGCTGATATTTTAATTTTCTTGAAGAACCGTCTGAGAGAAAGACCAGTCGTTGTGTGGAATTTTAGAATTGTACGTCTGAGAGAAAGACCAGTCGTTGTGTAGAATTTTAGAATTTTAGAATTGTATCCATTGCTTTTGTATACCATTTGGCATTTACCTCCAATACTTTTATTGTTTCTGTTTTTATTCTTTTTCCTGTAATACAAATAAACACAGCTTGCCTATTTCATTGCTTTGTAATTAAAAACATTGCTCATAAATTTTAGTTGTTAATCATTGAAATAAGCGTTTATTTAAAGCGGATTTCCCCATGTTGACATATTTGTTTTTATGGAACTGAATATACCATGTATTTATGTAGATTTGAGCAGGTTGACATATTTGTTTATGTTAAAATTTCCAGTGTATGTTTGGTTTGGGATGGATTTTGAGGGAGTTGTTTTATATTTTATTCAATGGTCATTTTATTATTAGCCTCTTCAGTAGGAAAAGACTATTATGGTATTATTATATTATTTTTTATGCAAGTGTTATAAACTATACCAAACAAATTTATGTTAATGAACTGCAATAGGTTATATGCTTGAAATGCTTCACTCTTAGAGCTAAGATAAGAGAAAAATACATTTACTGAGTATTGGATTTTGTTCTTAGGTTTTACCAGAAAAATACATTTACTGAGTATTGGATTTTGTTCTTAGGTTTTACTTGGAGAGGCTGCTTGGAAACTTCGAGTGGGAAAAGAGCTTGGGGTTTATAATTATTATTTGATTTGATTTTTTGCAAAATTGATGGAAACTTATTAAGAGGATGTGCATCATGGCCTAGCTAGGCCTCTCAGCCATGCTTATTTCTATTGAAGCTTCATATTAGTTTGTTTTCTTTCATTTATTGGATAATCCCAAAGCATGATACTGCATTAATAAGAATTAAAATTACATTAGGAATATACATGTAATTTATTGCCACCTCTTCTTCTTACTTCACCATGACCATGACCTTCCTCAATTAATGTTCTGTATCAATAACTTCTACAATGGATTCCCCATTCAACATTTTCTTTTTTTTGTTTCCTTTTTTTCGAGAGGATGTGCTCAAGTATGTAGACAAGTAGATTTAAACATTCTAGTAAATGACATGGCTTGCAACTAAAAGTTGTGTTCTCACAATCCAAAATTTGTGTGTAGTTAATATCATTCGAGGTAAGAATAATTTTGTCTAAAAGAACTTTATTAAGGTTTATCTCAACACAAATACGTGCATATGTGCATAAACCTGCTATATTGATCCCAAGATCTGATTTGATGTAAATCCACAAAGCATTCTCAACTATCATAAAAACTGATATATATGCTAAATGTAATGAAAAATTAGGGAGATAAACACACACTAGCATTCTATTATGTAACGTATTGTTAGGGTCAAATTCACGGAACCAAGGAGCTATAAAAATTCTTCCATCTCCCCAAACCCATGGACCCTCCTCAAACACTTATGTATGGGGGAAATACCCATTAAATCAACGTGATCATAGAATTAAACAATGAAAAAACCTTTGGAGTAGAGAAAAATTCCACCTTACTTTGTCCAAGTCAAGTGAATACTCTAAAATAATGTTGATGTAAGGGGGAAATGCCCATTAAACCTATTGATTATCGAATATTTTTCATATAATGAATGTAGCTGGGTTACCTTTGGTGGTGTGATCTCCACCGATGGAAACTCTTCATTGTGCTCCATTGTATAAACACTATGAATAGGAGGAATCTTTTTCATATAATGAATGTAGTTGGGTTACCTCTGGTGTTGTGATCTCCATCAATGGAACCTCTTCATTGTGCTCCATTATATAATCACTATGAATAGGAGAATCCTTAGAAACTTTTGGAGATCACTAAGGATGATGTTTTATTGGCCCTTTCTTATTAAGGAACCTCTAAGAAACCCTAGCAACAATATCGCATAGTTATCCAAAATTGGAAATATAGAGTATCAAAATGATTAATGGGTTTAACGTTTCACGGAGGGTTCATTTTGCAAAATATCATGGGACCTCTTTTAGTAGGCCAACTTGTATCGAACACTATAGAGGATGACAATCCATCAGTGACACTTTTTTGAGGATCCAATGGACTTGTAATAGTGTGTTCTTGGCATGAGGACCATCAAAAAAATAGTAAAGTATTTAACGTTTACTAATTTCATGTACGTAGACACTTATTTTGCATACTTAGAGAACTTAACCAACACTTTCCCACTAATCCTCCTCCCCAGGCACATCAATGATTCCTCAACTTTACAACAATTTTGCAAGGACACCTTTATGACTATTTGGCATTACCATGGAGGTTGTCGAGTGGGAAGTGTGGTGGATAGAAATTACAGGGCACTTGAGTGTTGATTCATAAATGGATCAACCTTGAATAACTTCTCAAAATACTATCATGATGGTTAGGAGTTTCAAAACAGAGCCACATATTTTTTTCAAGGATTTGCATACAACAATGGTTATCAAGCATCCACTCGAATGAGCCCATTTGAAATACTTTATGGACAGAAATGTACTACACCAATTAGTTGGCGCAACCCAGTGGATCGATTGATTTTAGGGATTGAAATGTTAAAGGAAATGGAACAGGAGATGTAAAATGTAAGGTAGAATTTGTAGGTAACTCAAAACAAGCAAAAGATTTATGCATATCAGTAGAGGAATTATAAAGAGTTCCAAGTGGGTTACCAATTGTTTGCATCTTTCTTGTCAACCTAAGTTCAGATCCTTTGTTCGTCAACAAAGTCCAAGATATAGTTTGATAGAGTAACCCTATCAACAACATATGTGACGTAGATGAGGTCTCACATGAGATATATATGGGAACTTACAGAACCTGGTTTCTGCAATGATGTCAGGGGATTTCCTTATCATAGCACCATCATGTCACTAAACCTAAACCAGGGAATAGACTTATGTCTTCATACTTACATCGTTAAAGAATATAACATATCGATCCGTTGACATACATAAACAACATATAGTCTCTCTTATTAATCACGCACTAACATTCCATGCCATTTATATCATTTAGATGCTTGACACACTTAAATAGATTCATTAGCGATAGATATTCATTCTATCATAGACACGGAGATCCCAACTATCAGTCGACAAGTTGTCTTACTAATTTAACAAATCTCATTACATCTAAAAATAGGCATTATCGGCCCAATTTACAATCATGTTTGATTCCCAAAAGTAGACTATTAGTCTAACTAACTCTTTACCAAAAATATGGCAAACTCCTCGTTTCAACTTGCACTTCTCCTCATTCATCGCAACTTCTTCCGTCGTGATCTTTGCGTGTCTTGTGACCAGAATATTCATCTTTCCGAACAATATTATGTTTAGCCTTTCTTGAATTTTCCTAGGGGCAACAGGCCGCCAACACTCCCCAGTGGCTCGTCCCAAGCCACTTTACTCGAAAACTTCTATTGGTGTGAGCTTGTTCTGAAAATATTAACATATTTTCATTACACTGTCTGCTTCGTGTTGCACCTCTTCCTGGACTTTCTGCAATTGTTCCACAAGTTTGGAACCGATATGTTTTGAAGTTGCTACTTTTGTCGCACCCAGTTCCTGTCACACTTTTTCATGAATTGGGTGGATTGTTTCTGAAGCTTTTTCTGGTTCCATTGGTAGATCTCGAACGTGATATATTCATTGTTGTTGTTGGGTTCGTAGTCTGGATATTTTTTGTTGTAAGCTTTTCAAAGTTGCATCCTTGCTCATTTTTTCTACAAGTGGCAATTTCTTCAATTCAACCTTTAGTTTATTAAAATCCGCTTCAGTGGCGTGAAGTTTTTCTGTGAGATGCTCCAATTATGCATCCTCTATCAAGGCTTCCCATGACTAAGAAACATGTTCATATGGCTTGCCACAAAGTGCCTCGGCCTCTTGAATTTTCTGCGCAATCTCCTTCACTGCGTTCCATCAAGGTTCCAATACCTCAGAAGGTGTACTGGGAGTCATCTTTATTTCCATTTCGCAACTCATTTGTGGAGGTTTTCAACTACTTCACCAAGTAGAAAAATTTTGGCATCGAAAAACATCTCAGGTGTAATCCCTTCATCAATGAATTTACTGCAAGTAAGATAAACATCTTCATCCAGTCATTTCCTGTCATATTGCCAAGTTTTTTCTTGTTTCTCTGTCTCATTGACTTTGTTATTCAATGACGATATGGTATTGTTAGAATATTTGTGCCAGCCAAATATCTCATGCTTTCTTGTCTTCATTTCCTCTATTGCAGATTGTTGGATAGTATGCAGTAGATACATTGGTACTATAGAAAAATCAAAAGTCACATGATCAAGATCCTTGATCACGGCATTGTGTTATGGTGCTCCTAAGTCAATTGCTTTAGCAATCACTTGAATTTTTCTTTGCGTAGGCATCGACGATACTTCTACAAGTCGCTCTTCAGATGGACGTGCTTCTTCCTATGACACAATCAAATACATCTCCCACTTGACTGCTACTCTAAATTCCTTGACTGTGGTACAAAGCGTCTGCAGTAAATATCTAATGTCGCTTACTAATTTGATGTGTCGTTTATCCATATTTTTACAATTTTCATTTTCCACTTCCTCCATTCGATCTGAAATAAAGTTGTAGCCATCATTAGTAATACCAACAGTTCCAGTTTTCTTGTCGGCCTTCCTCGTCTTGTGAATCTTTTCATATTTTCCATATTGTTTTCTTTTATCCCCTAATTCTCGATTTGTTAGGGTCACATTAGATTCATTTTTACTGTCATAGGGAGTATTCGTGCGATTTCTTCTACTAGTGGATCTCCTCCCTTATTTCCACTCTACTTCTCTGATGTGTTATCTTGTCCTAGCTCAATTTCTGCAGATATTTGACCATCTACGACAGGTTGTCTCAATTCTTTGGGACAATCTTGAACTATTGTTTCAATCTCTTCAGCAGATGGTTGAAACTCCGTAGCTAACCACTGGTTATGTGGGTCTTTTTGCAGTTGTAGGAATATATGATGAGCCCTGACCAAAAATATTGTGATGTTGTGAAATCGTTTAACGGTCTCCTCTATTATTGTTACGCAACCGAATACCTGGGTGCCTCACCTTGCAAATGAAATTCAACGTTGTTATCTCTTTTCCATTGTGGATTTTCCTTATCGTGCCATAGATTCTGGTATTGTTCTCCTCGACATGGTATAGTTACATCTACCCCTTGGTAGTCCGGCGATTTAGCACATGCGACAAATGAAATTAAAATCAAAATCCATGAATAATTAAAGGGATTACCCTTTTCTTGTGCATATATGGCATCTGCTAATAATTTGTTCAACAAATAGGTCAACCAGTTCATCTAGACGCCCGTTGCACACTGCTCTTTTGCAACAATTGTTCTGGTTGTGCACTGGTTCAGTCGCATTTTCCTTAATAGCTTGTTGGATAAAACTTTAGGGGTGAACCGAACGGCAATGTCATTGATAGAGGCAATGGAAAATCCTCTATTAGTAAGGGCTTTATCCTAGTCCTTTCTAGTGGTCCTGGACAGTTCCTACGTGATGGCTTCCTCAAGATGTGATGAAGACCTAGCAAAGGACTAGGCCTACATCCAACATGAAAAAGGGTTGGCTCTATAGAAACATCTAATGACAGTTAGTATGGTACGATGATCAAATAATAAGATGATGATGGCAGTAGCTATGATGATTACTCTATGACTTCGTGATGATGAATCTATAATAAAGACTTGACCAAATGTGTTGATGACTGTGAAGAAAGAGAATAACTTCCTAGTTAAGAGGGAGTGTTGATGTATTTGTAACTTCGGAAGATATTCTGATGTATATTATCATTCTGTGTTGTACCCCCATTGGAGATGTGTTTACCCCCTTGCGGGATGTCTTAATTGTGTCTAGACCTTAAGGTTCAACCTCCGTTGTAAGTCAGGGCAATAATCCCCAGTGTAACATCATGTAATGTTTATTTGGAGTCTCTTTGGGAGAAGTCATCCCTGTTAGGGAAGACAAGTCGACCCCAGTCTTCTGTTTGGTCAAT
>LPNX010134226.1:0-54911 GCA_001517045.1 Pseudotsuga menziesii
TATTATGTACAAAGAGAGGTCAATACCTTAATAGAAAAATATGCCCATACATTTGGCTTGCTTTTAAAGTTGAGTTCCTGCAAATATTTCACAAATACAAGAGAAATTTCAAGCACAAAATAACTATCCACAAAAGGTATCTATGTTTTAATTTATAAAAAACAAATTCCAATTTATTTCCACCCTAATATCTCTCTATAAGTGTCCCTAATAGCATTGTTTCAGACCTGCACTTTGCCACTGGTAGGCTTAAAACCATCATCAGGATCTTCACTTGTCACACGGGCTACTACACAGTGTCTTTTTGGTCTGATAGATTCTGCCAAGTCAAAATCAAATGGAGTAGCTTTCACCGCTTTCTTTCGCCAAGCATCATAGCCTGTTCCTCCTTCCTTTCCATAAAATCGTCTTATTTCTAAGGCATATGAACACCAAGAACATCAGCGCATAGTAGGTTTCCATCAGTGTCGTCATAATAGAATAACAACATAGATAATTCAACCTGCAGCCTTACAAAGTGCATACCAGGAATATTCCAAAGAGGAATGCCCATGCCTATAACAACTTGGGCTGCAAGTAAGTTCATTTCATCTATCCATTCTGTAATAGGATTCTCAACCTACGAAGGCATGTCAACTTAATAAAGAAACCATTCTATATACCTGTAAACGAGGATTCAGTTCTAAAAAATAATACTTGCCAGAGTCCATGCTATAAAGATACTCAACAGTTGCAGCCCCAATATAGTTTACACACTTTGCAAGTCTCCATGCACCTTGCTCCAATTGCTTCACAGTTTCAGGTGGAGCAACTGTAATTGGACCCTCTTCTATAATCTGCAAATAAAAAAGAACTGACATCCTTAACAAAAATTGCATACCCAGTGCTTAGTAGTAATGCTGAAATAATGTGCAGTGATAAGGGTAACATGCTTCCTTATTCTATGGACTTAGTGATAAGGGTAACAGGCTTAGTAAGTCCAAATTGTAACTACCTAAGTAGGAAAAATCTTTTTTTTTCTTTTTTTTGATGTTCGTGATGCCCAACCACCAGGTAACCCTTGGAAGCTCAAGGTAGGTATGCCTTGTAAAATCCTCATCCTCTGTGGCAAGTTTTGGCTATAGAATATTTCGTCAATACTTGCAAGTTGCAACCTTTTCACTACCTCAAAGTCCAAGCAAGAGTTTTTATGATGTAATATTCAAAAGTAACAATCATAGCGCTCCTAATTTTACACAATTAAACTACCCCTCCTATGACATGAAAAATAATTTAGAGGTTGGAAAAGTATAACACTTTTGAGATGCACTCAAATAAGCATTCACAACATTCTTGTTGAAGAAGGTGAATTCCAAACTGATTTGCTAGTAGAATAAGGGGAAGCAACAAGGAACCCAAGTCCTGTCTTTCATCCATATCCAATTTCCCACTGTACATGAAGTGCACCATAGCTAAAAATGCTTCAGGGGAATCATCCCTCAAGTAGACTTCTGAGACATTGCTTTCACTCATCCCATTTGTAAACATCTGCCAAGTAATACAACTTACTTTCTCAGTCCCATTTAATAACCTCTGAATAAAAGGGAAATTTTAGTCTAACAAGTATCACAGGTACAGCACATGTATATAGTTTAATATCCAAACTGGATATGAAAATAAATTATTTGCAAACATATATGTCATTCAAAAACGAGGATAGATTTAAATGCAAACCCATAGGTTCCAGAACATAAAGCACCAGGATAACAAAAGCAAAATGTCAATGTATACTTACCAGGTTTTTCCATTTATGATAGATCCTTGTCATGTCCTGCTTTTTCCATTCTTGAAAGTCAAATATATTCATGCCATATGCCCATGTACAGGAATTTGGGTCAAAGTCTCTCACAATAAGAGGATTTGAGAAATTCAGAGAAATTCAGAGGATTTGGAAAATGAGATGCCTTTCCCTAACCACATCACATGACTAAGGTCTGCTACCCAGACAGTATAAAGAGTGAAGAGATTTTCCCCTCAAACATTCTGTATCCCAATAAATCCAGAGTTAAAATGATCTAGAATCACAAATAACATGACCTTATTAGAGATTAGAATACAGATACCCACTTGCAGATTGCCCATTTGAAAGGAATCCTTGTAACATTTGCATGAAGAGCTTCTTGAACATCAACCTTGTTTAAATATCCATTTGCATATACTTTAATACATGGGTCATATCCACTATAAAAGAACCTCATTGTTCTCCCTGAGACTTGCAAGTACTTTTCATGAAAATTATAAAGTAAAAGGAAAAGATAATTATAAAGTAAGCTTCCTATACTTTTCAAGAAAACCAATACTTTTCAATAGAACCAAACAAACATAATTTTCATCTCTTTCAACTTAACGCTCCATTATTCACTGCGTTAAAGTTGGTCCTTGAGAATCATCAAATTCCATGTACAATAACAACATGATAAGGTAATGTACAGTAGATATCAACAGTAAACAATCATAACCAATATTTGAATCAAGCATATACTCAGATTTTTCAGATTTGATCTTGTCACCAAAGGGACAAGTCAATATAGACAAACAATTTATGTACCTTGCGAGAGATCCATAGAAGGTTAAAGCATAAGCATACGGACAACATACTGACCCAGACTTCTTAGTCAACAAGCACATTCATACCCAATACAGTCAATCTGTCAACACATTCATGCTGGGTAAGGATGCAGTCACATACTACAGAGACACACAAGCATACTTTGCATAGTCATGCTTGAAAAAACATAGTCCACCCACAAAGTGAAACTCAATATCACACTGGGGAAGACCCCACAGTCCACACAAGAAAACAGGCTCATGGTCACCTCATGGTCATAAGGGTTCCAATAGCATGAAGTAAGTCAACAAAATCATATGCCCTCTCTACTCCAACCATGCCACCGACTTTGCTGAAGAAGTTCTCACATGCATCTAACCCAGTCAGGTGCAATGCACATGGTAAGTTAGAGTATTGATCACGAAATAATCTCATCAACAAAACCGCAAAGTGGCAAGAAATTTTCACATCTTGATATGCCTCTCTACTAATGAAATTAATGTTGACATTAGTATTTTCCTGTTCTTTGACCCAACATAGCCATAAGGTGAAGAAATGATGGACTCTTGAAGAATTTTGCACTCTTTCCCAAAGAGTTAAACTAGGAGACAAAAAAATATCAATATAGTCAGAAACGATGGCTAGATAGGTCTTTGTACCTGATGTCCTCTCTGTCCTGCCACCTGTACATCTCATTTCCTTCAAGCACCTCTGGACATGCCTTGAAGCAATGCGTTGTCCTAAACCCCAGTTTTGGCGATCAATCCTCTCTATATCCTCAATTTTAAGCTTGTGGTCATCCACTTTAAAATTGTTATAAACCATTCTTGCATGGTTAAAACTAATCAACTCTTTTCCAACAATCAGATCTCGTCGACCACTAAACAAAGGATTCACTAGCTTTTTTCCATTGTGGATGTAATCCTGGTCATGAAGTCCTGTTACTTTAAAGCCATCATTAAACCCAGTTAGTCTCCACCCTTCCCAAGGAATTTGATATCTCATGCCTGTCGTTGAGTAATAATCCTTCAACATAAGCATTCTTCTCCTACTATCCCCATCTGAGGAATGACCAATAATAGGTCCTAAAAAATATTCCACATGTTTCTTCCATAGGTCTTCTACTTTTTCCCATTGTCGATGGACAAAATTTGCATCAAACCTGTTGCACATTGGATGAACAACCACAACCAAATGAGGAAGCTTCTCATGTAAAGGGTTTGCAATAAAAACACGTGCATAATGGCCAATCACACAATTCTTGAAGGAATCTGTAATAATCTCATAGCCTACAGTGCCCTCACCAACTGTCACCAAGAAATGTTATTGGCACTTATGTTCTTATTTCTTACCACAAAAACCCACCAATGTATCACTTTTTGCTACCCACCTTACATATTTTTTCACAACAGTTTCATCTTCAGCAAGGCATACGGGAATTGGGCTCTCTATACCATGTTTGGCTTTATAGGAAGCATAAACTTTTCCGATTGTCTCAAAAATGTACTCTTACTCCCCTGGGATATATGTCAATGATTTTCTAACTTGCCTTAAAGTCGTAGATATCGAAGGGCCATCCAGATTCAAGCTAATAAAGCTATGTAATCTAGGACCTCCCCATAACTTAATCATATCATAAATGGATTGAGTGGATGCACTATACCTTCTACCCGACTTTGAACGAACTAGGTTGTGAAATATATCTTGAACAAATTCCCAAACTGCATCTTTACCTTGTAATTTTCCTTGCTTATGAGCCTCACACACATCCTTGCAAAACCTAAACACATCCTTCCTTCCTGCAGATTCAAACAACTTTTCCCTTAGAGACATTGTTCTTATACAAAGTGTAGCAACCTTTGTTCTCTCCCATGAAAGAGATCGCATTGTTAACCTATGTGTAGCATTTGCTTCTCTTGCAACAATTTTGAGTTCAGTTTGAGTCAAATGGTCCAACCTTCTCCCTTTCCCTGTATCTCTCCCATGTCTTTTCATGTTGCTCCTTGATTCGCGATATAATCGCATTCGAAAGTCATCACAATTAGGTATAATCTTACAAAAATTGCATGCCAATGAATCAAAAGGTATTCCTGTTTCAGAAACCCTCTTGCAATGAATATGTCTGTATGTACCATTAATATTGCATTCAATACCATGATAATTTAGTGTTCTCCTAGTATGTTTCTCTGTGGCCCACATTTTTCCACCACGTTGGTCAATGGGTCATCCATTAGAACCTTTGTGTCCAATCTCTCCCCTCTCCCCTCTTCTCTCAAGATAGGGATCCCAATACCCCCAACATAATAATATTGAGGGAGGTATTTGTCCTAGAACAAGACCATAAAAAACACATTGGTTAATGATCTACTAACTGCTACTAACAAGTAATAATAAATAAAGTAATGTGCATATTCAAATTCAAATTAAATTAAAACTTGGGTAATTTCCACACCTGAAGTAGAAGGATGTGGACATGTAGAAGCCCCATGTAATGGTGATGGTAGTGATGGGATCAAGAACTTAGACAAACTTTGTTGGGACTTTTCATTGGTAGGCTTCTTCGGTCTCCCAACTGTTCCACTCCTCAACACAACTATATCATGTGAAGCCTTAACGGTAGTATTAGTAGTGTGCTTCTTTGATTTCATGTGTTCATTTAGAGAACTGACAATATTACCACTTTTCGGCACCAAAGAGAACCATCTATTGCATCGTGTACATTCCACTCTTACTTTTTTCTTGTCCTCGTAGTTTGCAAGTGTTGCTTCCACCACCTTGAACAAATTAGGCTCTTGCATTTGGTTGAAATCATGTAGAAGTTTGATTGCTTGATCAATCTCAAGTTGATCTCTAGCCACTGTTGTCTGCTTTTCTTTGTTACCTGAAGGAATTTCACACATTTCATTAATTCCCAACATTGAAATTTGACGTTGATGGGACCATGTTTTCATATGATTGTTTTTGAAGTTACGAATTGTTCGTGCTGCCAAGGATACTTCCCCCATTCCATAATCAATGCCAGAGATTTCACAATGGATCTTTATATTAGGTTTTCCATTTTCTAAATATACCTTTAGCGTTAGCTTCTCCTTGAAAAAATATTCCATTAATCTGTTCACTTTATGTTGCCAAGATGCCAATATATTAGGATCAACCACAACTTGTTCCACTGACTCGGACACATTACCAACTCTTGGTTGTTTATGCATAGGTTCCTCCACATTCCCTTCAATGTTTTTAGAGATTGGCGTTCCCTCCATTACATTTGATTCCAATGTATCAGCAACCATCGTGCATACTTTCCTCTTAATGCCTACATTTGTTGTTGTAGGTTTCCTTCTTTCCTCTTGCAATGCATTTAAAGGACATCTAGTTGAGCCAATAATAAATTCAAAAGGATATTGAACGACTTCATCATTCAGAATTTCAGAACGGATATCAGCATATGTACAACCTTCTTGACACTGGACTATGCCAACGGGACAATTCTCTTCACCAATAAAAATTCCAAAGTCCACAACATCACTTGGATCCATATGCATTTACATCCATGTGTACCTTTTAGTTGGGTAAGAAATGAATAAAATTATAACATTTTTTTTCAAAATTTTGGATATAATAAGGCTACGAAATGAGGTGAGTGCATCCATAAATAAATGAAAAACAAAAAGTAATTCAAATTTACACATGCATATTAGTTCATTAATAAAACAAAGAGCTAGGAAGCAAAGTATGCACTTTCAATTCAAATATCTAAAAAGGATGAAGAAATCTTACTATCGGGATGAAACACCTTGAAGCAAAATGTATTGTTAGTGGCTTATTCAAATAGCCCTCCCCAAACTGAAGAGTCAGCTTCAACGTACCTGCAAAAGATCAAAAGGTGATCAAAACAAGAGATGAAAAAACATAGAGGTGATCAAAGGTCTTTGTTCTTTTTGGAATTTAGTCTTGTTCTTTTTTATGGAAATGCCCCAAGCATTACAATCCACTCTAGGAAATGATAAAAACATATTAATTTACTAATATTCCCAACCTGCAAGCCTAAGCCCTATTCTACATGGTGTTTGGCCTCGGGGTAAGAAAAAAACTTAGTAATAAGTGAACTCACCTAATAAATGAAGAATGGTCCAAAAAGAGATAAATTTGTTCAATAGTCACTCACAAAGCTCAAGTAAAACATTTTGGAAAATTCCCACATAAATGCAACAACTCTTAAATTCACTCCCTAGATCTTTGAGATCAATTTTGCATCCAAATGGTGAAGATTACGTAGTTGGTAGAGCTTCCACAGCTCAACAACACAATGAAATTGCAGCCATAACACTTTAAGCGACCTAAATCTCTCACATTACTGTGAATAGGTATTGTAGCTCTAATGACAGGTAACAAAGAGAAATCGGCAAGATTTTGGAAGGGAGGCATTTAATTTCACATCATAATCTTAATATGCATACTCCTTTTATCATCAACATTGTAGACCTAGTCAAACTGATGTAGACAGTGCTGGAATTACTCTTACACAAGTTTTTAGCTATGTAGAAGATATGTGATGACACATCCTTTGTTAGCATAACATTGGACTTGTCACCTTTTGGTAAACAAGGCACATATACTATAGAAGGCATAACATGTTTTATAAATGTTATATAATTTGAAAAAAATTAATTATCAAACTTCATGTAACGACAATTAGTATTAAATATAGTTCTGAAATTACTCTTCTTCTATTAAATAATTTAGCTATGTAGAAGATATGCTATGAAATATTCTTTGTCAACATTGGTCTGGTGTGGGACTGCACACCTTTTAGGTTGTAAGCAAAGGGCATATAATAGGATGCATAAAATGTGTTTTAAGGTTATAATATGCCAAAAATGAATTATCAAACTTCATATAAAGACATCTAGTTCAGAGACTCTTCCAGATAGCTACATGGAGAGGTCAGATAACCAACTTCACCACCAAGATCAAAATACCAAGGAATACATCCCATCTTCATCCTGACTTCAAAATATGTCTACAAGGGAATACAAGAAGAACCCAGTCATGGCTTATCCAGGGAGGCACTTATGGACCTACCAAGAAACTGATACAACAGGCGATCAACATCTACCTCAGACATCCAAAGGATGTAAAAAATCTAAATTATGTCACTCTTGAAAAAATAGACATCAAAGATGTCAAAGACTCAAATTAAAAGAGCTTCATCGATCCATTCCCCACTATTTCACCTTCACATATTTCAGTGAACTGTAAGAGGCCAGATGCCATAGAGAGTGCCTCATTGGATAAGCCATCTGCATTCTTGTTGTATTCTCTGTAGACATGAGCAAAATCGAGGGAAAGAAAGGATGATTCGAGATTCCTGATATTTTGACACCATCCGTATTCCAGGCTATACTAAAGGCATTCTGACAAGCTACACCAGCTTGGATTTAATATGGAATGCCAGAAACAACAATGTGATCAAAACAAAATAGATTTCACTCTCAGGATTAAAAAGAGATACAAAATAGAGAATGAATGACAGAACTTTCCAGTGAAACAAATATTTGGTTATCAGTAAAGAATGGAATACTATAATGGATGTTGCAAAGCCTTTAAACATGAAGAAGCCTATCACATAACCAAATTAACAAATTGTTAAAGGCAATGCCCTAGAACAGATGACACAGTTCAAAAAGTACCATGCTGAACACTATTCTGAGCAAGATGTCATAATAAGGTCCAACAGATGACACAGTTCAAAAAGTACCATGCTGAGCACAATATCAGAGATAGATTTTGTAATAACATCCAACAGACCAAATTAATAAAACAATCGTTTCAAAACCAGTCAAACGCCTTATTAGAATGTTGTTGATCTGTTTAACCATGTTGTCTTCTTTGACTTCCCTAGGCATGGTCTTGACACATTATTCACTCGATTTTCATATCATGGGCTAACTCAGATCCGAATAACTATCAGACAATCATGGTGAGGCACACATTCTCAAAACTACATGTTATAGTTCTTCATCTATGGATTTTGGATGAGTTGGGGAGTGTTAGTGTTACCCTTTAGTTTGCACGAGGAATAATGAGGGGATTGAAGATGATGATGTGCCAAAGAAATGTACTTGCAAGGTTTCTTCAACCAAAAATTTTGAAGTCCTATATATAGTGTTCCAGCTGTCCAACTTTGTGTACATAAAGATCTGGTTTTCAACATATTTTATCTTGAAAATTGAATAGTTACTAGTGCTGGTTATGCTTGCTGATTTGACTTAACATTGAATAGATTTTGTTGAGTGAGTTAAAAATATATAAGCTAAAGGGGAAAATTTACTGTTGTGATAAATATGTTGTTATAAGTTACCTTTAGATCTGTTATCTTAGAAAGTGTGCCCTAAAGGCAGGATTTTTTTTCCATTGAGGTATTCTTGCTCAGTATTTCCTTTCTTGGGTTGCCTAGTGTATTTGGTTAAAAAGAAGTGAAGTATATGCTGATTTAATTTAACATTGAAAATTCATCCAAGAAACCTCAAGGTTGAGGTGGAATTTCTAAATTTGCATTAATTTTCCTATAAAGAAATTCCAATACTTTTTACTTCAAAACATATACAAGACAACATAGAACTGGGATTAGCAAGGTCAATTGGGTCTAGCCCAAGTGGTTGTGGGATGGAGTGTTATCCTCCCCACATAGATTCTATTCCCGCAAGTGACATGTTGAGCTCATAATGATTATATTGTTGTAATAGCTCCAAGCCATGTTGTTGACATGGCCTTATGCCCTAAAGAATGCAGTGTTTACCTTGGGTACCATCCTCAGAATGAGGGCAAGTGCTCAGATATTTTCCCTAGGATATATTACCTAGAAATATGTGTGTATGTGTGTATTATGGATTGGCAAACATTAGACTTCCTCTTCCCAGTACTATTCTCAAAATTAGGGTAAGTGCCCAGGGATTTTCTTCAAGATATATTACCTGCAAAAATTTAAAAAAGAGAGGGATTGGCAAACATTAGACTTCCTCTTCCAAACACTCATAACACTGATGCTGCTATATGAGTGCAAGATATGGGGTCCAAGCATAACTGAAAACACATGGAATGAATTGAAAGGATGCAGATATTGGAAACAATTGGCAACAACCTTCCTTAGAATAAAGGTAAGCACTCTATATGAGATACTTCTAGCATAAATGGATTTATACCCAATAGGAATCAAAGCAATAAAGAAACTAATATTAATAATTATACAGACAAAATGTGGTAGGCATGGTAGGCAAAAGGATATCCAATAAGATTCATCAAGAAGGCATAAAAAAAAACACTAAGGAACTGCAATGTAAGATGTGGTTTGACAGCTGGAATATAGTGGAAGTAAGCTGCCCCATGGATAGGAAGGAGCTGAAAATCCACTTACAAAAGTGCTACAGAAAAGAAACCCTAAGAGGAAGTAACAATCTACATGGCCAATATCAACCTAGACTCTAGAGGATGAAATAAGAAATCAATACTATCTGAAACTAAACATTCCAAGGAGAGAAAAACATGGTATGGTATGGAAACTTAACATTGAAAAACATGGAAACAACACAATACCTGATGTTTGAGGGATGATTTGGACGACACCCTTGTCCCTGAGAATTTGGCTAACTTATGTGGATATGATGGCATTGTAAGCCTCTTTCTAGAGTTTAGGATGTAAATCAAGTATGTATTCTGGAACCCTAATTCATCACTCATACTAGCAGAATAGAGTTGAACGTTGGTTTGAAGATAGTAGTCTGGGCAGGAAATACTAAATGTGGCACATTGTAGAGAGGACATTAAGGGCAGCAGCTACAAGGATGTTTTTAGGTTTTGCTCCAGAAAATTTTGGACAAAATAGCAGTGATAGAGAAGACTGATGATGCCTTTTCAGACATGTCTATAAGTGTGTTATTCCTTGGATTTATGGAAGACTCAAAGCCTACAAATACCCATCTACAACATGACTTCTTACATTTCTGGAGGCCTGTAAACTAGTAGCATATTGGCAGCAAAACAAGGATGTTTTTCAGTAGTAAATATGAGCAGGAAGAGCACTAAATCTGACTGCAAACTTGTCCTAGTAGATCTGTTTGGTTTTGAACAGCCCTATGGTTATACTTGTATGATTTTCAGAACTGTTGGCATTTCCTGTGGCAGATTTCCTGTGGAAACAACACAATACCTGATGGTACCAGGAAAACAGAGGAATAATGCCTACTTCATAAATATTTTTTTGTTTAGTAGCTACTCCAAGGTCACTGCATGCTTACATCAATGGATGCAACTTCTCCACTGAGTCAACTTGAAATGTGAAAAAATATATTCTTAGGAATATATATTCTTCCCTTTGCTCATATATAATAGCTCAATAGTCCAAGGCCCTGGAATGCATACTTATATATAATAGCTCCTGTTAATGCATGCTTATATATAACAGCTCCTGTTATTTTGTTTGCATTCTGCAAATCAACCTCATTCATCCATGCTATATTGTTTTTATGTTTTTAATTATTCAATAAATGTGGAGATAAACAAAATATCTAGTTATGTTGACCTATATATGATATTAAATCTATGCAAGTCACTGATATTAAGAGAGACTCTAAGCAGGACAGACACACCGATGCTCTAGACAATCAATGTAATGTATAAATTTGGGTAAACACCAATGTGACCATGCACCAACCAGTCAATTTGTTGTATAAATTAAGATAAAAAAATGAATACACACAAATGATTTCCATGGCTAAGACCAAAGCAATCATTGGCTGCCATCTAGGAAAGACAGTTCCTTGATTCATTGCCACCAACAACTACGAAAATATTTCTGCAGCTCTAATGGAAAGTTGTGATTAACAACGTCCAGCTTTGATATAATATGTAATGGTGTAGCATAAATTATTTGATCACTCTTTACGTTGTCTCTTTTGCCTTCATCCATAACCTTATTAAAAAATTAAGTGTATCAAGCCTTTTAACTGGATTCTAAACTTACATATAAGCTAAAGCAAAATCAATTTACATTGCAGCCAGATTTGATGCCTTTAAAAAACATGTAATTCAGACAAACATAAAATTGGATTTTATGCAAAAATCCTAAAAGCGATCCACATTTCAGACCATCCATTGAGCAAATGCATGTACACATGGACTTACTTTCAGATTTTCCAAAGCAACTGCTATTATGTTTCTGTTTGATCCAAGCTCAATATGTACTAAATAGTGCCCCTATAAACCAGGTCAGGGAGGGCAATGATAACATTAATCGTGTTACTCGACATCAGTAATCAGAGTAAGCATGTAGAACTCGTAATTCACTATGTCCACCTGTTGAAACTAGAACTACTAATCCCATTAAGCTAGTGTTCTATTGGAATAAAATGAATAAGGGTAACAATGATTTGACTTCTCTATTACCATAAGCTTTTCTCATATTGAATACGATAGAATAATTAGGGCTTAACTTACATGTAAATACTGGAACCTGTAGGGAGGGCAATGATAACATCAATCATGTTACCCAAAAAGCTTAAAAAGGTCTTTCCACAGATCAAAAGAAATAATGAATGTAGGTACAAATTACTCTCCGAAGCTTAAACAACATCTGACATTAGTAGGGTAACATATTCTTTGTCTGAAGCTCCAACTAAGTGAGTTCAACTAATAAGAATGGTGAGTTTACCTAATATATATGATCACTGATTATTCAAATGCCAGGAATTAAGCTGGTTCAACCGCTCTTGGTACTACCGGCATTTCCCTTCGCCTATTATTTATAGGGCTATTATATGGGTGCCTATTTCATTTAATAAGCTCTGTAATGGCAGGGGGGATAATACCTACCTACCTGACGCCGCGTTTATAGCCTGTTCACTAGTTGCGGGTTTGCTCACATCACCTACGAATAAAGACAAAGCACCATATCTTTTTTATTGCCTCTAAAAATCCTGCCTCTTCAAACGCATATCTGAAGCCTCTGCCGTATCGGCATTAGTAATGTGCAGTGTTCAGAGTAAGCATGTAGAACTTGTAATCACTATGTACACATGTTGAAACTAGAACTACTAATCCCATTAAGCTAGTGTTCTATTGGAATAAAATGAATAAGGGTAACAATGATTTGACTTCTATATTACCATAACCTTTTCTCATATTGAATACGATAGAATCATTAGGGCTTAACTTACATGTAAATACTAGAACCTGTAGGGAGGGCAAGTGAAGTATGAATTGAAAGATCAAGTCCACTAAACGACCCCTAACCATAGGCATTTTTCATCAAAGATTAAACACACTACAACGTACCTCCAAGAATGATATGCAATGGCTCTCCAATGTGCCTCCTCCAGCACCAGAGAAACCCACCACAAACCCACGACCACAAAACGGTGAATAAACGCCCTCGTTTTCCAGAAAACACTGCTACCACTGCAATGCTACTGAAAAAATGCCCTGTTATCCAGCCAGAAAACATGATGGAGAAAACGTGGAGAAAACCCACAGAAAACCCAAGGAGTAAAACACCCTCGTTTTCCAGAAAACATTGCTACCGCTGCTTTGATTTGAAAAAACGCCCTATTATCTAGCCACACGATGGAGAAAACGTGGAGAAAACCCACAGAAAACCCAAGAAGCAACACACCCTCATTTTTCAGAAAACACTGCTACCACTGCTCCGATTTGAAAAAACGCCCTCTTATCCAGCCACATGATGGAGAAAACGTGGAGAAAACCCACAGAAAACCCAAGGAGCAACACGCCCTTGACCACAAGCAAACCCAGCTCGTAGGCACCTCGACTTGGTGCAGGTGCACTCAGACCACAAGCAAAGCAGCTCACAGGCACCTAGCAGGCTTGGAGGACTGGTGAACGGTGCGGGCAAAAATGTTGAATAAAACAAACCCAACATATTGGATATTTAAATAGTTAAAAAAAAACCCTAGTTACCCCTAATATACCCCCAATATATTGATTTTTAATTTTTTAATTTTAACTCCCCCAATATGAACGGACGTGATATCATATTGGTCCCTAGGTGATGCCCCCGTGTTCTTGGGCTAGATCTTCAACAATGTTGTAGAACTGTGCAGCTCAGGAATTGGGATTTAAAACAAGTTTCCTGAGAGTACTCTTGGGTGGACTCAAAATCATGTCGAGATTGGGTTTCTAGATGGTGAGAGGACCATTAGATGAGGATGTGGAAGAACCAGCGAGAGGATATTTCTTGGGATAAGGATTTTCATCTTTCTTCTCCATAGGTTTTTCGTATAGGTGACTACGAGTCGATAAATTAACCGTTTCTGAGGACATCATTTTAATTTCTTCTGTGGAATTAGAGATTCCTTGACTAGACATGTGGTTTATCAATTGTTGTTGAGACAAAAAGGGATCAGTAAGCACTGTTGGTGCGGGGTTACTCTTTAAAAATTTATTAATATCTTCATGATGAGGACACTCCTTCGTGAAGTGATCACCACCATAGAATAGGTAGGGATACTTGGCTTTTCTCTTTTCTTTGTTATCATTCTCCATGGCCATAGCCTTGGGATTATCCTGTTGGTTTCCAGGTTTTTTGTTTTTACCTTTTCTTTTTTTCCTGTTACCGGATGTCTCCGTACTTTGGATAGCATTCACCTCGGTGAAAATCGTATGAGTTGAAGGAGAAGTAGTAGAAGCATTTTGTTGCTTGGTGATATTTGCTGGCAATGAGGGATGGATTGAACTGACAACCCCATCAACAATATTTTATGCGGTGGTTTGGCAAGGTCTGTACTGGGACGAGGAGCTTGTGGAATTAGGTCATACATCATTCTAGCCTAGGAATACACCAAGGCCAGATACTGTGCACGACTGATAGCCTGCTCTTCAGTAACAACCCCACCCATAGCCACTTCTCGGGCAATGGGAGGCAACAAATATTTCATGAACCAACAAGCTAATAGTTGGTTCAGTATAGGAGCTTTAATGAGCCGTCTCTACCTTCTCCACTCATGGATATGGTCCGGTATGTGCATGGAGGTATTTTGACGGAGTGAAGTTAAAATATCTGTACCCGTTTCATAACGAATGGGTAGCTGAAAGTGTGTGAGGAAAACAGTTGCCAATGAGCCAAAATCCACAAATGAGTGTTGTGGAAGTTCAATGTACCATTTCGCGGCTGTACCAATCATGATACGCTGAAAGAGTCTCAACCAAATAGAGTCATCCATCAAGGAGTTCGATGAACACCACAGATGGAAAGTCATAACATGATTCTTGGGATCATCTCCTTACTTTCCATCAAACTTTGAAATTTCTGATGACAACTTGACTGGAATAGTGGGCCATGAAGGGTTATGATGAATAGGATCATTAATCAACTTGGACAGATCAGGTAAGTTCAAATTTGAAAACGAAGGTAATTGCCAATTAGGTTTGACATACTGGTAGTATTGATAAGGCATATGTACACTGGTAGGACCATAGGTTGATTGATACACTGGTTGTTGAACTGGATGATGAGTAGATGAACCTTCCAAAGATTCTCTTGAAGGGGGTTGACCTCTAGGAGAATAACTGCATGGACCTCAAGGCGGTGGGCCTCTGGGTGGTGGGCCTCCACTTGGTTGTCCCCTAGAAGGTGGACCTCCACCTGATGGTCCCCAGAAGGTGGACCTCTGTCTGGTGGTCCCCTAGAAGGTGGACCTCTACCTGGTGGTCCCCCAGAAGGTGGACATCCAGTTGGTAGGCCTTCGGGTGGTGGCCTTGTTGATGGTGGCCCTCCGGGCAGTGGTCCTCCTTAAGGTGGACCTCTGCCAGGTGGGCCTCTGCCAGGTGCACCTCCACTTGGTGGTCCTCCAAAAGGTGGGCCACCATAAGGTGGCCCTCCAGAACCTCTAGATGTATTAATAGGTATTCCTCCCATTGCTAGCATGTAGGACCAGTTAGGTTGCCCCCATGTCGTAAACATGTTTCTAGGGTAAGGAATTCAAGGATACATAGTTCCTATAGACGTAGGTTGATAATTCATATTCCCTAAATGTAATTGATTCCCTGGGTAACCATAAACCCAAGAAGTTTGGTCGACTGCAAGTTGTACCCCTAAGGGTTTACCGCAACTTGATGGAGGGTTTACCATATTGGTATTGGTGGGAGGAACAAACATTGCGAATTGTCTTGCAATAGAGGTATGTCTGAAACTGGTAGAAACTCCACTAACTAATGACATAACTTGCGCCGGGGTTTTCCCCCCGAAATTGGAAGGTATGGATACCACTGGAACTGAAGGTTTCCCCCCAGCCATAGAAGCTATAGGAGGACTAGAAACAGACCTAGAATTTGAAACTACAGGAGCAGGGTTGGAAGTTCGACTTGGATACTCAGGAGTCATACCATGAGGTGGGACATCTTCAATAGGAGCCAAATTCTCGGCAAGTGAACGATATCTAGAAGGCCAAGGATCTGAGAGACCGGGTAAAAGAGCCAACATAGGTTCTTTGTGAGGTATAGGTGTGGCAAAAAATATTTCCATCCTCTCTTGAAAATTATGTGCACGGTTAAGAGATGCTTGTATCTCTCTATATTCTTCTTCACTTGGGGAAATATTATCAGGAGAGGTTTTATTAACCCCAAATTCGGAAATGGATTGACCCATAGAAGTTCATCAAAAAGGATCATTAGGGCCACATTTTGTAGGACTATCAACAAGATCTTCGATGGGAGCATGAAAGGAATTGTCAGCCATAGGAGGGTGCTGGACCAAGGGATTAATGTAAGTAGCGAATTGTTCTCCACTTTCCACAACTGGGCTTCCTTCTACATGGGAGTCAGTTGCATCACCTTGATCTGTGGCTTCCTTTGGGCCTTCCCCTGTAGCAGGAAGAATGTCGGGTGGAAAGTCCTAGTTTCTTCGATATCGTCTCAACTGAAACTCAGATAGATTGTAAAAGTCACTAAACCTAACCTAGGGTTTCAAAAATAAGAAAAATCACACAAGGTATTCTCCTACACAAGCTACAGGTCACAAGAAAACTTAAGTGACAAGAGGGGCTGATATAAGCCGATTCCTCACTAGGATGTCAAGTCTTTGCAACTCTCTATATACCGTAGGATCCAACAGTAAACTGCGGCGAGGAGGATCAACTGTCCCTTACTTGAATACCCGACTACCTGGATGTCACATGTGTAGTAATCTCCTCAAGTGCTGTTCTTGGTGTATTGTGCTGATAAGATGAACAAAAGGGATTTTCTTAGATGGTTTTAGGAATCCTAGAAGGGCCTCTTAATATACACAAGGTACGTGGGAGTTCAAGTCCGTAGTAGTGCTGTCTAATGCACAACCGTTCACAAGGGGCCTTCCGATATACAATCGAGTAGGTGAAGTACCTTTCGATATACCTCAAGGGTACATGAAAGGATGTTCTATATATTGACGGTACATCAAAGAACTATGCAGGTCCCAAGTTGCAGTGCAGGAAAAAAACAAAATATCCTACATTTTATGACACCGGAACACATCACTAACTTATCACTCAAATTACTACATTTTTTAACCTATAACTACCGTTAATTTTAAGTTGAACGGTTAGGTGAATGCATGGAGTGTAGATAGAAATGTAGAACCATGCAAGTATGATATGTAACTTCTTTCACTTTACAATTCAAAGCATGCCTACTTACGAGAAGGAGAGAGTGTTTTTCTTTTCAATTTCATTTCAAAACCAAATTTTTTCCCAAACAAGCACACTAAACAAAACTTTTCGAGAATTCAACAAGCAATGCACTCCTAATCCAATTTTTCTAAAAGAAAGTAGTGAAAACAATATATCTTTTCCTAAAAAGAAAGATACCAATAGTAAAGGCACACTAAAACTTTTTCACTATTCTTCAAAAAATGAAAATTCTAATCTTTAACACCATGATAATATTTTTTGATGAGACTAGCATATATAAAAGAGAAGAAGAAGATTGATAGCTAAAAGCTTATGAGTCTAATCACGAGTCTAATAATCTATCTTCAAAACCAATGTTACAAATATCGTGTTGGTGAATATATCGCCGAGGGTCCAAAAATAAATTATCGGATTTATTGGCTAAAATGTCGGCAAACATCGGTAATATATCGGCAACTTAAAAAAATACAAAAATATTCATTTTTTTCAATTTTCTAAACATCTAAAGCAACAAGTACATCAACTAAACACATTGCTATATGAATATGGAAAGAAAAGCCCTATATAAGATGTATAAAAGGTATAAGAGGTCTAGTAATACATCACACATAACAAATGAATTGAATTAAATTTTTTATTTAACTTTTGAAGAATATAATTTATTAATTAAATTATTAAATTTTAATCATTGATGTTCTAGAATCTATATTAATTTTTAAATAAAATTTAAAATTTAAAATTAATATATAATATATTAATATATAACACTATAATATAATAAAATATAACACTATATATCAAAATTTAATATATTAACACTATGCATGTTATATAATATATAATATATAATATATATTATATATTATATATATAATATATACTATATACACTTACAGGCTTACCCGACTAATACCCACAGTCTACCGGCGCATACCCACGGGCCACAGTCCACGAGTGGCAAATTGCCAAATCCAAATGCAAATTTTAGTGGCAGTAAGTCGCGTTCTACTCAAGAGAGTAGCTGGCAGCTTGGCCGCGTTCTCCTCCTCCACGAACTGGTGCTCTCCGCGTTTTACCTTCTCCCAGCTGGCAGCATTTTACCCTAGCTCTATGCCAAACCAATCCACTGCTGAAAAGATACCGGCGATGAAAAGATGAAAAATGCCAAAAATGGGCACATAAAAATCATCCCGGTGGACAGACGATGTTTCCCCCCATCGACTCGCGATTTTTTTTAAATATCGCGATTTTTTCGTGATTTTTTTGTGCAAAAAATCGCTGGAATATATCGGGCGATTTTTAACGATAATATTGCCGAGGTTGGAACATCGCGATATATCGCGATGTTGGCGATAAATCGCCGATATTTGTAACACTGTTCAAAACACATTAATAACCAAATCTCAAAATTTTTCTCTTTTATCAAAAGCAACAAGAAATTTTCTCATGAACCAATGAAGAACAAAAAAGCAAAGCCTACGAGCAGATCTTTCTTTCCAGTTTATGATTCAACAAAGAGATCTAACTGAACTTTGCTTTCAAACACTCCTTTCGAAAATAAAGCCAAGCATACAAGCAATCAAAATGATGATTATAACCTAGCTCTTTGATTGAAACAAACTAAGAATTTACCACACAATCAAACTCTGACTTTGAACAATCTAGATCTCAGATATCAAGCCCAAAAACACACAAAAACTGAAAGCATCACTAGCCAAGATTTGAAACTAAAAGGGTGGGATGTACTAACTTGGCACCGCTTATGACTGTGGATGATAGAGCATTACCAGCTCAGAACTGCTTCTTTCCTTCGTTGACAGAGCGGTGGCACAACTTCTTGACTACTTTGCACAGGCGGTGGCACCACCTATTGCTCTCTTTGCAGGAGCAGTGTTCCTGTAGATGAAAAAACCAATAAAATGGCGAAAATGAGATTATTAGCTGCTGATAATTTGGCATCCAACCACAAAATAAAGTATGGAATTGAACACAGAATGCAAAAATAACTCAGATATGAAGAGATCTGATCAAAATGAGCAATATTTCACCAGAAAAGCTAGTGGATCTAATCATTAAACAAGTTGGAATTGGGTTTCAGAAAACTGTTTAAGCATTAAAGAAGATCATATATATTGAAAACTCGTTCCGCATTGGAGTCGCCAGATTTGTTGCTAGGAAAATTACACCTCTGGTGGACAAGAGTAGTTCCTCTAGTCTGAATGGTTCAGATCTAGAACAAATAAGTCACAATAGAGTTGTAATATTTCCCCTAGAAGTTGCAGAGCTCTTGAATAAGCTCTTTGATGAAATGATGTAGTTGCTCTCCTGTGGTGATAACTCTCCAAGGATGTACTTGCACAAACAAATCAAACACACAATGAGATCAAAGATACCAGAATATCATCTACAAATCTATGTCAGTGACTAAGGAATCTAAATGTAACATGCATGATTATAACATAACATATATATGGGAGAGGAACCAACTTTGCATTAATATAAAAAGAAGAAAGCTTACAATCTTTTCCTTAGTGTCGTGATGCTCCTTGTCATGCCAATGACTTGTCCCCAAAAGTTCCAACTTGCTCCTTCTATGCTCACACACAAAATGGCCAGAATCTCAGTGCAGCAACATAACCTTTCTCTCTTCTCAACCATGGGGTATGAGCCTGCTTTTATAGGCCTTGGGAGGATAGGGATGGTTGAGTAAATGGTGGATGAGGTGGACGAGAGATCCCAAAAGGATGGATCTCGAGTCCAGGTGGTCCGAGGAAGTAGGGATGAGGATGCCACAAAGCCTCTCTTTGAGAAGTTTCGCGGAAACTTCTCTTTTTCACTTTTTACCAATGGCATTGCTTCTCTTCCACTATGACAGAGCGGTGCTAGGGTAGAACCTCTCCTTGTATACAGGCCATAAGTGGTGGCACCGCTTAGTGTCAAGAGATAGTAAGCGTTACTTGATATTTATGAAGGAGGTAATGCTCTTTACTAAATGGGAAAAGACAGTGCTTGTCTTATGCTTGAAAAAATGGAAGCAATAAGGTTCTAGCCAGTATTTCACTTCATATTTTGGGATTTGAGGGAAATAACTGATGTTTGGGCCTCAACACATGGTGGTGATGAGATTTAGGTGTAACACTATATCCCAAACATCATTCTTATATTTTTCCATCATTGCATCTACCATGAGTTCATTATGTCAAGTCATCGACATATCCTAGTCTTCCGCATTCAACCTTGAAGTTTGGAACCCACTTTACTCTTAGTAAAGTCTCAGTTCATTATGAAGTTGTCCATCATGTCATACCATGCCGAACTCATAGATATTCTATAGTCACTCCCCCTGAAGCAGATAATCATCTTCCCTCTACATTCTTTACTGGAGTGACAGGTAGCACCCTCTGCTACTATGTATCCATATTAGGTTACTAGATACCAATATCCTTTTATCTTGAACTTTGTCGAAAATTTCCTTTTGCAACCATCTGTGAGCTTGTTGTCTTCTAAAGGTTTCCATATTCTACCTTGTAGAAAAGGTTAAGATATTCATTACTCTAGGTGATCTGTCAAGCACCTGGATGTGCTTTCCTATGGGTGCCTTCTGAGCCTGTACAAAGCATATTATGTACTGGTGGAGAAGTGTGTCTGGTCAATAGAGTGTGTCATGCCATAGTCTATTCTTTTTGAGACAAACCATGAACCTTGTTTTGTATACTTGTTCTTGTAGATCCATATGAAAGACACTACAGACTTCCTTTCAGGTCTCAAAACCATATCGTAGACATCATTCCCCACGGTCAACCATTACTCTTTGAACATAGCTTCTTCCATAGTTGGAAGGGTTTGCATCAATGATGTCACCCAACTGTGTCACACAATTAAAGTGTGTCTGAGGCCTCTTACTTTGGTTTGGATATCCCATCATACTTTTCTTCATCTTGGAATATCTCTCATGGCCAAGATGGTCTTCATCTCTCGAGGTGGATCTACCACTCTCTAAAGCTCTTTCTTCTGTCATGGTGTCCCTGAACTTGGGAGATTCAGGTTCATGTTTATTGGAGTGAATATTACATTGTCATCACTTGTTCTTCAGAATAATCCTCATCCTCCTTTTCTTGTAGGTGGTTGTACATGACCTTTCCTACAAGTTAAATGCATCAGTTGCATGGTTAGAACCATTTCATAGGACATATGCATAAGGACAAATTATTATGCATCACGCAACTGTTTTAGCCAATGCAACATTCATCCGTATGTTAGCAAAGAGGTTTCATTCTATATAAGTAGAAATGGAGAGTTGTATAGCACCATGGCTTACTTACCCATCACACGTATATTTTTCACAAGTTTTCAGCCTTCGGTTTATAAATTAAAATGTCTCAGTTTATTGCCAAACTCAGAAAATTTAAAGGGATGGAAATAATCATAAATTTCAGACTGAAAACACTGCTGTAACTTCAATCTTTTCAATGATAGAAAATAAATAAATGCACACCATTCAACACATAGTACTCATAAATTTTTTGCCAATGGCCTTGGAAAACCCACAAGGGGAAAACCAGTTAGAGAGAGAGAGTTTTTATAATTTCTTCTAGGAAAAATCACACAGTCATTTACAGTAAAAAATACAACTTATCTCAACCCACTAAAATGACCCAGCAAGCTGCCTTGATTTCTGTGCAAGTGCTTACTCGATTTTTGTGCACTTATGTCTTGAAAAACGTGTCTAAAAATCACAACACAGTCTGCCCTCAATTTTTGTGCAAGAAAAATGAATTTCCTACCCTTGGTTTTTGAGCCAAACAATCTAAAAACCTTACTGTACAGATTGTAATACATGCAACAGTGCCGCCTCAAAAATAATGCCAGAAATAAATGCCTGATGCCTCGAAAAATGTGCCTATTCTTCATTCTCAAAATTCGTGCTTGAATATTCCCTCAAAAACTGTGCCATAATCTGTACTGTACGGATGGTTGTACCCTTCTCAATTTTTGTGCCAAGTAATAAATGATGGTCGTACTCTCCTCAAAATATGTGCACAGCATTTAATGTTGTCTTGGTTTTCATGCCCACTGTAAAACTCTTCAGCTGTGTGCCTCAAAATTCATGCCTCTCTCTTCCTCTCTCTTCTCTTCACTGTTCTCTCAAGAATGAATATTTTTGGCTTTTACCTTGCTTTTTTCTGAAACCCTAGGTAGGTGAGAGAGCATATAATCCAATGGCTGAGATTAGATTAGATCTAGGGATGAGAATAAATGCTCCATTTAATTTCTCATAAAAATTAGTTTCCCTCACCCACTTAAATTTATCAAAATTGACTTTGATCTCTAAAGTCACATTAAATGATCCACTTAAGTCATTTAATTCAAGGGTCACTTTATTTCCCCTTTTAAGTGACTAAGGCTAAAGTCACCTAGGGGAACACTTTCCTAGGGACAAAAATCAACACTCCTTCTTACCAAGGAATGTGTTCTGCACCACTTCCAACTTGTCTCTGAAGAATACAAACTTGCCCCTCCCCAAATATTTCATCAGAACGTCTGCTACCTGCTCAGCAGTGGAAATGTACTGCAGAGTCACTGCTCTTCTCTGAACATAATCTCAGATGAAATGATACCTGATCTCAATGTGCTTTGACTGGTCATGAAATACTGGATTCTCAGAGAGCTGAATGCAACTCTAATTGTCACAGTAGATCACCATAGGCCTTAGATCCTAACCAAATAAATTCACCAGCAACTTGCGAAGCCACAAAGCCTCGCAACTGGCCTGACTGGATTCCATATACTCATCCTCTACAGAACTCAACGCAATAGAATTCTGCTTCTGACTGAACCATGACACTACTGTCAAGCCCAAACTGAAACAACTTTTGAAAGTGCTCTTTCGATCTGGAACAATGCCTACCCAATCTGAATATGCAAAGCCAACCAACCTAATCCCATCTAAACTCCTATAGTCCAGAACAAAATCCATTGTACTATCTAAGTAACGCAAAACATGGTTTGCGACAATCTAGTGCACTCTCCTAGGCTCAACCATGAACTAACTGAGAGTGTTCACTGCAAAACAGAAATCTAGATGAGAGTTGACCAGATACATCAAAGACCCAATGAGCTGACAGTATAATGTAGGAACCACCAACTCTCCCTTAGAAGCATGAAGCTTCTTCCAGTTGGTGACCATCGGTGTCGACATCGTCCTACAATCCTCCATCCTAAATCTCCTCAGAATATCAACTGCATACTTTCCCTATCCCAGGAAAATATGTCTAGGCTCCTGCTAAACCTCCAATCCCAGAAAATAGTGCATCAACCCAATATCGATAATCTCATACTCTGAAGTAATATCCTTCTTGCAAGCTGCAATGGGTATCTATTCCCCTGTGATAAATAAATCATCAACATATAATAGAAGAATAAGTGGATAATCTCCAACCATGATAAAATAGAGATTTGAATTTGCTTCACTCTTCTGAAACTCCATCTGCTACAAGTAAGAATCGATCCTGGAGTACCAAGCTCTAGGAGTTTTCTTCAGACCATACAAGGCTTTATTCAGTGTGCAAACATGAGACTCTCTCTCATGAATCCCAAAGCCTTGAGGTTGCTCAACATAAATCTCCTCCTGAATGATTCCATTGATAAATGTGGTCTTCACATCCATATGATGGATCTTCCAAACCATTTCAGATGCAATGGAAATCAAAGCCCCGATCGAAGTATACTGAGCAAATGGTGCAAAAGTCTCATCATAATATACTCCAAAAATATGTGAAAACCCCCGTGCAACAAACATGGCCTTGTACTTCTCCACACTCCCATCTGCATCATGTTTTAGCTTGTAAAGCCACCGAGAAGTCACCATTGACTTCCCCTCAGTTCTTGATACTATCTCCCATACATCGTTCTTCATGATGGAATGGTACTCATCCATCATGGCATCTTGCCAAACATGATGCTGGGAGGCCTCCTCAAAAGTAGAAGGCTCTGAATCACGTAAAATATCCACCAAAGTTGTGCCCAATCTGTCAGGAATCTTGATGGCCCTCACTTACTCCCCGGGTGTCCCAAACTCCAGAGCTTCCGTCAAGGTCTCCCAAAGCCACATAGGATTCTTCTTCCCTAAATACTGCTCCCACACTAGTCTGTTCTCATCTGAAGAACTACTAGATGTAGAAACCCCAGTAACCTGTGAACCGGAAGCTAGTGAACTCTATGATCCTGATCCTCTATATGATGAACCTATAACCTGCGATCCATACCCTATCCACGAAGGCCCTGCTAGTTGAACCACTAACCCTAGTGAACCTGTGCCTGCACTGTGTGGTCCTGTAACTCTAGAAACTTGTGATTCCGACTACTGCACTAATGGTTCCTGTGAAACTGCCTGAGGTGCAGGAACCTGTTACTCTCCCTGCTTCAACTCTCTAGACTTCCTGAAGGCTCACTCCTCCTTAAAATTCACTTCCCTTATCACAACAAATTTCCTCTGAGAAGGAAGGTAAATACGGAAGGACTTTGAAGTTTCATCATATCCCACAAAGATACCCTTATTTATGGTGGGATCCAACTTTGTCCTCTTCACTGAAGGGACATGAGAGTAAGTCAAACTACCAAATATACAGAAATGGATGACCTCAGGATTCTTTCCTATGAAACACTCCCCAGGTGTCATGTTCCCCATGACACAATGGGGACTTACGTTCTGAAGGTATACAAATATGCTGCATGCCTCAGCCCAAAGGAAGAAAGGAAGTTACTAGTCGTGTAACATAGCTCTGGCTGCTCCAATAATTGACCTGTTCTTCCTTTCCGCTACTCCATTATGATCTGGAGTATATGGAACCGTCAGCTGCCTCCTGATACCCTCCTGTCTGCAATATCCATAAAACTCCTTGGAGGTATACTCACCCCTATTATCTAATCTGAGAACTCAGATCTTCCTCCCTGTTTGGTTCTCCACAAGAGCTTTGAACTCTTGCAACCGCTGCAAGACCTCCTCATATTTATTTCTCTTCAGGAATTAGATCCAGATCTTCCTAGAATGATCATCAATGAATGTCACATAGTACTCATATCCTCTCAAGGAAACAAAAGACATCGGTGTGCACAAATAAGAATGTATCAAGTCAAGTGTCCCTACTGACCTGCTATCACTGCTCATGAAAGCAGTCTTGGTGTACTTTCCCAAAGAACACCTGTGGAAATACCACTCTGCTTTGTGCTGAAATCTGGTAACCCCGTAACCATCTATCTCAACAACCCCAAAGTTGGATAATGCAAGTGAGCCACGCTCCTATGCCAAAGCTCACACAAATCACTACCTATACTATGTGCCAAGGAATGCTAAGGCTGAAATAAGAGCCTATACAGTTTCCTGCATTTAACTCCAATGGAAAATGAAGCATATGGTCCTACAGTATTGGGAAACACTCGCACATGTCCATTTAGTAAGGACAGCCCAAGACACCGATCCTCGATCATGGAAACTGAAACCAGGTTCTTATTTAGCCTAGGTACATACAACACATCTCTCAACACCATGGGACTCATGGACTCTGAATGAAAGGTAATGGTCCCACGCCCAACTACTATGACTACTGAGTCATCTCTCAACACCACCTCCACATCAATCTCTGTCTGTGAAAGCTCAGATAACATATCACGAGCACCTGTCATGGGGCTCGAGGCTCCGCTATCAATGTACCATGTGCTGGAAGAAGATGCACTGTAGGAATGGTCTATCAAAAAGGAAAACTCTCTCTGTATATCAACATTCGCACTGGTGATAATAAATTCTCTCTCTATCTCAACATGCCCAATGCATAGAGAAATCTCTCTCTAAAATCTAGCTGCAAAGTTATCAACCTCTGCCAAAGTTGTTGTCTGCTGCTTCTTCTTCTTCTTGTTCGGACATTGCCCAACATAGTGTCCCATCTTATGACATGAAAAGCACTTAACGGTGCTTAGATCTTTCTTCTATCCATCCTACTTCTTGTCCCCACCCTTTTTGGGACCCTTCTTGTTCTTCTTCTTCTTTCCCTTTGTTGTCAAAGCCACATTTTCCTCCTCATACCCCTACTAGTAGAAGCCGTGCCATCCACAAGACCCCTCTATATCTCCTCCTGGAAAAAATCATCACACAATATTTTCCATGTGGGAATGTTCTCCCTAGCCACCAAACCCTGCACAAACAATGACAAGGGCTTTGAAGCCTCGTTCATCGCCGTCCGTACTAACTCATCTCTCACTTGAGAGATCCTAGTAAGGTAAGTCAATGCCACTTCACCCTTGACCATCCTGATACTCTTTAGCTTCTCCCTTAGAACCATCTTCCGGTTCTCATTAGAACTTTGAAACAATCTGGTCAAAGCAGTCCACATTTTATGTGCTCTATCTTTATGCAAGATATGAGGAATGACATGGTCTTTAATAGCATCAAGAATTATTATCCTAGCCTTAATGTCCTTCTTATTGAAGTCTACCAATCCAACTGCATCTATGGTTCCATATGGAATGAAAATGCGGTGTGCAGTAGTATTATTGACTACCTCATCCCATAGCTCATTCTCCTCCAATATCAACAAAATCCGGGCCTTCCAAGGAACAAAGTTCCCTACCCCTTCAAGCCTATCTTCCATTCTCAGTCTATTTGAAGTCATTTTTCATAAAGAACAAGTTTCAGCGAAATGATACTACTATCACAAGAGTTTTTTTGAATTCTGGAAATGACTTTTCTGTCTGCAAAAATCAACTTTCTACCCAACTCAGCTCTGATACCATGTAGATTTTTCACAAGTTTTCAGCCTTCGGTTTATAAGTTATAATGTCTTAGTTTATTTCCAAACTCAGAAAATTTAAAGGGATGGAAATAATCATAAATTTTAGACTTAAAACATTGTTGTAACTTCAATCTTTTCACTGACAGAAAATAAATAAATGCACACCATTCAACACACAGTACTCAGGAATTTTTGGCCAATGGCCCTGTAAAAACCCACAAGGGGAAAACCAGTAAGAGAGAGAGAGTTTTTATAATTTCTTCTAGGAAAAATCAGATAGTCATTTACAGTAAAAAATACAACTTATCTCAACCCAGTAAAATGACCAAGCAAGCTTCGTCGATTTTTGTGCAAGTGCTACCTCAGTTTTTGTGCACTTCTATCTTGAAAAATGTTTCTAAAAATCACAACACAGTCTGCCCTCAATTTCTGTGCAAGAACAATAAATTTTATGCCCTTGGTTTTTGAGCCAAATGGTCTAAAAAACCATATTGTATGGACTGTAATAAATGCAGCCGTACTGCCTCAAAAATCATGACAGAAATAAATGGCCGTTGCCTCGAGAAATGTGCCTATTCTTCCTTCTCAAAATTCATGCTTGAATCCGCCCTCAAAAACTGTGCCAAAATCCGTACTGTATGGATGGTCGTACCCTTCTCGATTTTTGTGCCAAGCAATAAATGATGGTTGCACTCTCCTCGAAATCTGTGCACAACAATTAATGTTGTCTCGGTTTTTCGTTCCCACTGTAAAACTCTTCAACTGGGTGCATTGTAATTCGTGCCTCTCTCTTCCTCTCTCTTCTCTCAAGAATGACTATTTTTTCCTTTTCCCTTGCTTTTGTCTGAAACCCTAGGTAGGTGAGAGAGCATCTAATCCAATGGTTGAGATTAGATTTGATCTAGGGATGAGAATAAATATTCCATTTAATTTCTCATAAAAATTAATTTCCCTCACCCACTTAAACTTATCAAACTTAAATTTAATCTCTAAAGTCACATTAAATGCTCCACTGAAATCATTTGATTCAAGGGTCACTTTATTTCCCCTTTTAAGTAACTAAGGCTAAAGTCACATAGGGGAACACTTTCCTAGGTACAAAAATCAACATCACATGCATATTAGTAGTACACTGTCATTAATACTAATATTCTATCATGCATAATACACAACATATACATGAAATACAATTCAAATACTTACATTTGTTTGTTTTTCATCATCTTCTTCTGGATTTGCAGCTTCTTCTTTGACCAGTGAGATTGCTCCAATCTCATGCTTGCTTGAAAGCTTTTCTGGAATGTTGTTTCCGGTGGACCTAGGGTTTGACTGAGAAACCATAATTTTTCAAATTAGGTATCTTTCAGATCTGATTGGATATAATCCACCTCCTCAAGGCGAGTTGAGCAGTATACTCATTTTCCCAAAACTGTGATCAGAACTGCAAAATATCTTATGCCCTAGTTTTCTTCAATTTATTCTGCAAAAATGCCTGATATTGTTTCTGCGGTATCTCGAAAATTACTACTCCTCTATGTCTAAATATTTTCACTAAGGTAGCCTTATATATATTCTTTCCAACACCGCATGTTATATCAGAATTGGTTTCACCAATTGGGACTTATGCGAGTTTTCCCAAGGTGACTTATTTAAGGACTGTTCAGAATAGAGAACTTGTATGGACTACCACATGTCACTGTTTCACCTTCGGAGTCTAAAAATTTTACCACATAAATTAAAGTTCATGTCCTATTTCGAACATCTTGCAAAATTTCATTTGGACCTTTGTAGCCTGAAATATAACAATTTTCCCTAGGTCACCTGTTTAAGGATGAATCATGGGAGAGGCTGGAACCCTGACTTGGAGGTATCATATCTCCCATAATATAGTCAACTTGAGGCTGAAACGTTTACATAGGGTTCATCAAGAATTTTTATTCAGTCTGTAAACATTTCGGCTCATGATCCTTCTCCAATCTCTAGATATAGTGAAAGTAACACAACTACTAGTTTTATTCTTTTAGGGTTTTCAAGCATGAAACCCTAATCTTCAATAGCTGTAGTTGTAGCACTGTTTGGGTTGCATAATGAATTATTTTAGGGTGGATCTGATACCATGTTAAGTTTTGATGGTTATGTCAGATCTTATGACATTTACCATCATAACAGTATAACCATAAGCAAAGAGATCACTAAAAGATAGACAAGCACAACCACAAAAATAACACAAATATTTATCATGGGAAACCCTCATGGGGAAGAAAACCCAGCAAAAACTTCCTCTGTATAAGATGTATAAAAAGTAAAATACAAGACCCCAAACAAGTGCACCTCCCTCCAATAGATATGTCTCTCTCTTTCTTATGCGCTATGCATAAGTGTGTGTGTGTCCAAATGAGGAACGCATCTCCTCTATTTATACTCTTTTCATCACTTGAGATTTACCTAACAAGTTGACCCCAACTTAACTAAGTAGGCCAAATTCACTTAGGAAGACTCAATACAATATTATATTATATTTATTAGGGTGCTAAAGACTCGACACAGAATGGAGGATTTACCTCATGACTCTATGATGACCAAATACAATAGTAAAACTCTGCCAGAGGAATAACAATATCTCCCTTGGGTTACATCAGTAAAATACATTTAGAAGATCTTTTGAAGTTACAATATTCAACAACTTCAAGACTACATCATATTCATTATTCTTCAAGGGGTCGAGGGTATTACAATTGCATATTAACTTCATGAGGGTGCATCATTCTGATCATTATTTAGGGTACATTATTTGGATCATCACAAGGGTGTATTGTTTAGCTATCACTAGAGGTGTCTTCTCTCTCTCAGGGATGCTTTGATTATTTCTTCCACAAAGGGTGATCTGCTTTGTTCTATTTCAAAGGGCGCATTCTCCCTACTAAATCACCGAGGGCACATTATTCTTATCTATATCATTGGGGCCACATTGTATGATCATTTTGTGGACTACAATACTCATCCCTTGCACTGGGTGAATATCATTGAGCTTCATTGCTAATTATTGGAGCTTACGCTAGTCTTTCGAGGCCATTATTGTTGATATGAGACCAAAGAAGGGCGTGAGGCTATGCATGGGAAAAATGTTCTTGGATGTACTACTACCTTCTGAACCAAATGTTATGCATGGCATGCATATCACTTCTATGATATCACACTACTCAAATACATCTATTCGGTATGTCCATGCATTGTTTTTTATCTAGTTTACATTGTAGATATGAGTGTTTCTTATATTCAGGCATGCAACTTTATTGTTATTCATTCAAACCTACTATTGGCTAAATTGTACATCAAACACTTAAATACCAAATATAACAACAAGCCCTACACAACATCATAGTACAACAATTTGGTATATTACAGTGGTATCAGAGCATGGTCCTCACCAACTGTGGGAACATAGCATATTGAATAAGGGTGCATGCCAGTTCTGGTGTAGTGGATGTCGATGCATGTTGATGCATGTCCATGCATGTGAGTGCATGTTAGTTCTGATGCAGCGCATATCTGTGCATGTTAATGCATGTCAATCCATATAAATAATGGTAAGGTGCATGCCAATTTTAGTGAAATGCATGCCAGAGCACAAGTTTCTTGCTAGCCTATGAGAACATGAAGACAATGAGAAAGATCTTGGTTGAAAATTCAGAGAGGTTAGCAGTACTTCTACACTTGCCTCGATATCAGAAACATCAATCCTTTGGTGATGAGGTATGTGTAGTGTTTTCCTTCCAAGACTATTATACCATCGAGTATGGAAGCTGAACCAAGGATTTGGACAAGAATTTCCTTAAAATCATAGTGTAGGGATTGAATAAAGATGAGAATGAAGGGAAAGTGGAGGTAGCCTTAGAGCTATCTCATAAGACCAGTGACACTAACACATCTGATTGACAGGTGGATGGACAGAAAGATAGCACATGTGATGTATCTTTTTGATCACCCAATTCTAAGGATCCATCATCTCACCTCGTTAGTGGTGCTTGTGAGGATACAAGTGTGTTAGCACCTAACTATGACGAGGATGGGATGTTGGATGAATTCTCTTTCGATGTTGAGCTAACCTATAGGGAGTTGTACATACAGAATATTGAAAAGGAAGTGGAGGATCCCACCTATGAGTCTATGGTTACTAGTGATTCCTTGAACAATAATTAGATGTCTCTTCAGTAATCTGATATGCATCTGGACAAGTTATGTGGCGAGTTGGCATTGGTACACTCTTCATCATCTATAGGAAGAGTCCAAACATTTATTACAGGTGAGATACATGAGGAGGATAGTAGTATTTGTGATGCAACAGAGGAGCCTCAATTAGATTTACAGGTACAAGAGGAGAGACATGACTTGGAGATGGTTGATTGTATACATACTGGGAAGTATGGAGGTTATGAGTCACTTCTTGTGGAGGGGCCATTAATGGTTCCGATTTTAGTTGTAGATGTGTTGATGGGATACATACACTAGGTACCAACTAATACTGACATGGACACATCCCATATTTTCAAACATGGGTATAGTACAAATGTGTGGGATCCTGGTTCAGATGACACCAGTAGAGTGAGTGCAGAGGAGGATATTGCATCCCACATAGGATAAAACTCAATTGTAACACATAAGGGCATGAATGGAACTCATGGTTGGAGGGGAGAGCCTCCAATGATGATTATGCACGAGGAGCACTCAGAGTTGCATAGCAACTGAGTAGAGACGCGACACAGAGGGTTTAGATCAGGCATGAGATCATGAGCCACCTCCATTGGAGAGAGGTTCAGCCATAGAGGAGGTAGTTGAACATGCTCCCTATGGAACAACCAATAGGGAGGTATAGGCATACAAATATTGGGCTTACATATATTTGATGGATACAAAGACACACTAAGTTACAGTCTCATTTGATGTCCATGGAATATTGGCTATAGTAGCACATATAGGATACCCAATGGCTCAAGAGGATACATGAGTATGAATAAGTATACAAGGGTACCTATTAGCACATGATTAGGTGCCTTGGAGTGTTTCCTCCTGGGAGACCACCTGATAGAGATCATGAGCATACCCTTGCATTGGGTTTCCCTAGGATTGGTGAGTGGAAGGGCACACTTCATGGAACAATATATCCCTTGATGGCCTATATTTATTGGGTATATCATTAGATGAGGGTAAGAGAGCATGATGCTCATAGGTCTACTTCTAGACCTCATTTTTGGATTTTGGTCATGCCCTTGGGGTTGGACAACACACTAGTTACTTCCCAATCGCACATGCAGTGGGAAATATATCTATTGTTGTTACACAACGAGGATTGGGAGGATCACCTAAGACAATGGGATGAGGTGGGTGACATCTTAGCCACAATGGAAATATTTCAATTGGACACTGGGATTGACACACATAATATATAGATGAGATTAGATTGGTTTGGAGGGATTACAACTAATAGAGTAGGGGTTGACATCATCTCCTATAGAGATTTCCCATCTGCAGAACTTGAGTCCTCACTTAGGGAGAATATCATGAGGGTTATCTGGGATTCATGTTTGGCATATTATTCTTGGTATTTACATGAGTATGAGGCACCGTAGGTGGCGAAGTTATTCTCCAGAGAGATGCTCAAACTCCATGGATTACTTGAGCACATATATAGTGATTGGGCTAGTAGATTTCTTGATGCAGTTTGGAAAGATACGAATAGATTGGCAAGATTATATTCGATTCTTGGTACTTGGTTTCCACCAGAGGATTGCATCTCAATGTATTGGTTCATTGAGACTCCGATGATTATCAACATGGAATGACAACAACTTGTAGGATTTGGATTTAGTGAACTCCTCATTTGGTGGTGGGATCTGGGCATTCATCTAAGTGATGGCTTGCTTCAGATTATAGCGATGATCGACAAGGCTATGAGGATGATTGGACTACTATATTGTGATGACAGTGGAGGAGAGATTGAGGCTTCTTCTTTATGGTAATACATGCTTTCTTCCATGGTATTTAATATTGATACTGACAGTGGGACTGCTATGGATAAGATGGCCAATCTCCACTTTATGGATTCTATTCGTGGAATGCTTAGGTTTGGAAGCATGGCATAGTAGTATTTTGAGGAGTTTATGCAACTTATGATTGATTGGATCATTAAGGGCGGTCAGATGGATTATTGTGTTGGCACTAGGAAGACCAGTGCTCTGGGTAGAGGGTGGTTCACATCTTGCAAGATACTATGGGACCTAGATGGATTTACCTTTTACAGGTATATTCGAGGTAGGTTCACATGGGAAAACTTGGTGGATGTTACGTCTAGTCAGCAGAGAAGGTCGAGACCCACTCATTCATCAACATTGATGCAACCTTTGACCATTTTTAGAATCCATAGGGGATCATGTTGTTAGATTGAATCATAGGTTTACTGAGGATGCAAGGCACAAAGTATATATGTTTAGAGATTCACCAGTTATCAGAGTTCATGCATGTTCCAGTAATTTCCTAGGAATATAGGGAAGCATAGGTGATACAGATATCTCTTGAGGGGATGATTAGAGTTCATGAGAAACCCAGAGTCCTTACCAGTGATCGAGGCATACTTCCTTTGTTGTTATTTAAGATTGAGTATGACAACAAATTTGTAGACTTCATCTAGACGCATATGCACTCCACTATTCATAGTGACAGGGTCAACTCTTACAAGTATTTACGCTTGGAGTTCTAGGAGAGGTGAATGTTTATAGGGCGTGACAGAAAACCGGTGATGATCAGAGTGGCACAACGACCACATGATGGTCTCTTTTTTAGGTTAGTCTAAGATCTTGGGATTGTGGTAGTGGACAATACATGAACTAACATGGAAGCCAGAGTCAACTATCACTTTCAGGAGCCTATGCATATGGAGCAGTGGATCACTTTCCTAGGTGGGAGAAATTACGATGGATGGATGTAGTGTTTACTTGCTTGATTGCTTGGTAGTCTTCAGGAGGCTCCTTGTGTTGATACTATGCAAGACAACATTGGGTGTAATAAGTACTCCACAATTATCATATTGATTTGGGACTCCAAAATTACAGTGATTGGTAGTACAATGGTAAAAGTGGTTGCTAGAGGTGAGAGGATCATTAATTATTTCTAGGTACAAAGGTATTGGGATCCTAGTAGAGTGATTCTCTAAGGAGTTAACCAGGTCGATACCATGGTTTATTACTCTCCGTACAAGAGGATTCCATGAGATCTCTTGTGATGGTACCACACAGTGCAATTCTTTGAGAAAAGGGTGCTACAGATCTACTAGGATGATTTGGGACCTTGGAATCATCCCTAGGTTCATTTGGTTCAGTTTGATTGATTATGGAGTTGCATTTCCATTGCTTAAGGATAAGCAATATTTGGCGAGGGAAGACTTGTAATGTTCCCTATTTTACAAGTTCGGGAATTAACTAATGACTGATGCCACACAGGGATCAAAACACCTGATTAGCAGGGAATTTCAGTCATTAGTGGAAAATGAGACCAATTAGGCAGTATCAAGTGACATGCGCAACATGTAGTGCATAATTCAAAATGCATGCAACATGTGTAATTAAAATTACATGAATGCATAAGTATAGTTTCATGTGGCATGCAAAGGTAAAAAAAGAGCAACAAAAGAAGAAAAAGTGAATGGATAAGTATGAATTGTTATTATTCACTTTGGAAATTGGTATGAGAGATCTATGAGCTGCTTCAGGGTTGAGGGTAAATTTCCTTAGCCAACATTGGGTTCGATGGAGAAATCTATCCATCCTATCCAATTCATAGGATAGATCATCCATGTCTATCAGGTCATACTATAAGACTACAACATATTCATTATTCTTCAAGGAGTCGAGGGTATTTATAGTTGCATATTAAACTCACGAGGGTGCATCATTATGATCATTCTTGAGGGTGAATTAGCTAGATCATCATAAGGGTGTATTGTTTAACTATCACTAGAGGCATCTTATCTCTCTCTCTCTCTCTCTCTCTCTCTCTCTATTCCATGGGGGCGTTTTAATTATTTCTTCCATAGAGGGTGAAATGCCTTGTTGAATTTTAGAGGGAGCATTCTCCCTACTAAATCACTGAGGGCACATTGTTCTTATCTATATCACTGGGGGTGCATTGTATGATCATTATGTGGACTACAACGCTCATCCCTTGCATTGGGTGAATCTTACTGAGCTTCATTGCTTCTTATTGGAGCTTGTTCTAGTATTTCTAGGCCATTATTGTTGATATGAGACTAGAGGAGAGTGTGAGGATGTGATTGGGCAAATTTTTATTGGAGTTTCTACTAATTTTTGAGCCATATATGATGCATGACATGCATGTTACCTCTATGATATCAAACTACCCAATTACATATATTCGGGTTGTCCATGCATTGCTTTTGATCTTGTTTACATTGTAGATCTAAGTGTTTGTTATATCTAGACATGCAACTTTATTAGTATTCATGCAAATCTACTATTGGCTAAATTGTACATTGAACACTTGAATAAAATACCAAATATTACAACAAACTCTATACAACATCAAAGTACAACAATTTGTTATATTACAAAAGCACGACCAGGTGAGGGTGGGAGGGATCGAGGAGCCAAGGCAATTAATGCCCATTACCTTAGCCACGTAAGAGGCCATTTGGATTTACACCCTAATCTACATACAACTGATGGGATGGGGATGTTTAATGTTGCATTTCTCTAGGTATAGGATTGATGATCAAGAAGGAGCTATCTCCATACATCAATCAGTTCATCCGTAACTCCATATATTAGCTCAAGGAGACAAGAAACTTAATTCCCCTCCCCTCGATCAGGAAAGAGCCCATGTGATTTATCTTTGCTACCCTTATTTATGTACAACCAAAGGGATGGGCATGTTTAATGTTGTATTAACTATGGATTTGGACCGATGACCAAGAAGAAGCTAGGTCCATACCTTTCAATAAGATGTGCCACTGCAGTCGTCCGAGGATGTGATCCGAGGGCTCCCACGATCCGGGTCTCCAATTTTCTCCAACAAGGGTTGTCACCAGGAAAGATATATAGGGTTACACATAGTGAACTCAACATGCAATGTGGGATGGTGTGGCAAAAGGTGTAGGGATGTGAGGTTCTAGAACCATGTAATGGAAAATGAGAAAGTTTAGGAATCAAAACTTGTTGTGGGGAGACATTCATAATGTATTTATAGGATGATACAAGGTTTCCTTGCCCATGGTATTGACCCATGATTTTTCATAGTGTATGGTATTTATCCATGGTTTTTGACCCATTCTCATTTTAGGATTTTTTGGTCCTTTTTGGGAGAATGGGGGTTATATTGCAATAAATGCCCAACTTCTGTGTATTTATGGGGGAAGGAATAATGATGTTTTGGACCAATTTTGGTGGAATTTAATTACGAAGGTCAAAATGGACGAAATAATGGTGGGATTATGATGTATAGTTATGGTTTGGACCATAGAGAGCTACGTGGACAATTTTTGGTGTTAACAGATTGCCCCCGGATGTGTGAGAACAGGAGCTCATTGTATGGCCGACATACATCATAGGATCAAGGGAGAAATGGTGACAATGGTGGAGAAGGCAGAGAGAACCGTGGAGGAGTTGAAGGATCCTCATTCGAACTACAGTGGCTTTTGATTTGTATTACTTCTCAAAAATGGATGAGGTACATATAATCCCAAACATATATATGGATGAGGGCATACCATGCTCGTATCAATGTCTCAATATACAAATAGGGATCAAGGCTCAAACAATTGGAGCTGATCAATACATACAACTAGAAGTACATAATGGTGGCCTCAATGGGAGGCTGAATACAAATACTGGTCTGAAGAACTGGTACATAGAAACAATGGCATTCTTTTGGAATGCAATATCAAAATAACTGAGGCTCTACTGAATCTGAAGGTGTACACAAATGTATGGACTAAATGACCGAGATTCAGAATCTCTGAGGTACAATAAACAACATTTGATACTATAGATATACAAAAGCATGATACTGAGAGGATTTCAAACACTACCGCCAACGCAACCCGGATATCACAAGGGAAATGAAACTGTATGGGTCCCAAATAGACTCACCAATGTGATAGAGTCAAGTGACAACTGGGGTCTTTGACTAAATAACGAAGGAACCAATACCCTGCATGAATCTCAATGATACGATAATGTAGCTGAAGTTGAGCACGTGAGACACACCCAACCCAAAATTAACTAAGGAATCCTTTCAAGTGGTCCAAGGAACTCATCAATAAGGTGGATGAAACCAAGATACAGGGACCTCTAGGTCTATCCTTTGGAATAAATGTGTTGACCTCAATAGAGGGAGACCTGCAACTACCAAGACAATGAGGTTTCCTTGATAGAAGTGCGAGGGGGACAACTAGAGATATGGAATAATAATGGGATTGGTACACTGAATGGGGAACAGGGGTAGGGGAGTACAGGGGACTCAAACTTCCTTTGTTCAGAATATAATAGTAGGGTTTACCTAGCAACAAATGATATTGATTCATGAGAAGGGAATCATAGCCGTGGAATCGGGGAGGTGACTGTAATGGGAGATACTTGGGGGAGTAACTGGACAAGTGATATTTAGGGGATCCAAGGGAGACTCACAGTAGAGTACTCTAAACAAAGGCGACCTAATGGGGGAAAGCTTCCATAATGGGAGACTATATGTAATATGTGTGGGCACCATTTGGGCCTTCTTCATAGTTTAAGGAGCACATAGAAGGTATACAAGTATGTATAATATGATATTGTCTCATGGATTTTGGTCGACCCAAGATGGTAAATGTTTGATGGTGTTTTTCATGCTTAGAGAGTCTGAAAACATGAAGAAGAATCGAATGGGTTTCTTTTCATACAATAGTCTCCTAAGTTCAAAAAAAGGATAAGTGTACAAAGGAGAACTCTCCCAGCCAAAAGGGGCAAAGAGACTTCTTTTCCGTAGGTAGTCCAACTAGGCAAAAAAATGTTAAACCTATACTGATTAGAAGGTCATTTAAATAATTTATGAGCATGAATGAAACCAAGTTTGCTCTATGATCTTTTATTTATGAGAGATCTAGAAAAGAGCTTAAATACAACCCATAAGTGATATTTTTTGTAAGTTATGGTCCTAGTGTCCAAAAAAGAATAAAAGGATACGACGGGAAACATTCCTAGTTGGAAGGTGCTAGGTTGGTCCTTTTCTTTAATTAGTCTACATAGTCTGAAAAAGGGGATAAATAAGGCCACATAGATTCCATTTCAAATACTTTAACGAGTGTGAAAGGAAGCAAGCATGCTCGGCAATCTTTTCATTATTTAAGGAGTCAGAAAATCGCTTAACATAAACTCCGTAATGGTCAATCAAGAAAGTAGGAAGTGTTCAATGTACTTAAAGAGTTGATGTTTGGGATCGAATGACAGGGATAAAAGATAATAGTGGAACACTTGTGGGGCCTCCTTGCTGGACAGTGAATGGTGGTAAAATAATGGAAATTTTACAGTATGGATGGAGCCGAGGGCTTATGAATATGCCAATACACAAAGGGTTTGATTTGCTGGGTGGCACGGAAATCAAATTAAGTCTGGGAATTGGTACAAAAAAATATAGGGAGAACATGAGATGTGAGTCCCATAGGTGGACAGTGTGCAGAAAACCAAACCTCTTAGTGTGAACAACAAGAAAAACATACGCTAGATGACTCTGTGGTGCATAGAGGAAGGAGTTGACCAAATGGAGGCCTATAAACAAGGGGGGACCACATGACACATGTCATTTTCATTCTTCAGTGTTGATTTAGAGTGGAGGGATCCAGATCAAAGGTGTTGATTTATTCAGACTGGACCAATGGTTTTGTGATATGTGAGTTGTAGGTAAGAGATCTCACCCAACCTGTCATTTTCAGTGGTTTATTTTTGTCCTTTTCTCATTCTAGGGGCCTTGGCAGATCCCAAAGGGTTTTTGGGGCTGGGTCACACTTTTTGAGGGAAAAGGAGTGCCCTAGATCGCACCTATCGGGAAGACAAGCACAACCGGTCCCCACCTATCAGGGAGATAGGAACGACTTGGTTCGCACCTGTTTAAGAGACATGCGTGACCTAGGTCACACCTGCCAATTGTTTTTGCGCGACTTGGCTCGCACAAAAAGGTTCGATAGGAGCGACCTCGACTAGGATGCAAAGTTTTTTTGAATGTGGTCTGATTGAGACTTTTTGAATGTGCAAAATTCCTCGAGTTGGATGGTGGGAGAGAGACATTGGGGACATCAGAGATGAGGTGGAGGAGGATGGTGCAGTATAGGATACCCTAGCCCAGAGTGGGCTTTTGAAGTTCTTCCAGATCCCTATGATGCGTTCAACAAATTTATTGTTGAACAAGCTAGTGAGATTTTGGGATAGAGATGTAGAGTGATTCATTATACATGGTGAGCGACTGGATATCATCCTTCGAGACATGTACTTTTTGACTGACCTCCCATTGTTGGGAGTTATCAATGATATCTTGTCGAAACTCCTAAGGGGGGTGTTAATGGATGGCTTGTGTGCTCGACATTGCTATGCCACAACGTATGTGTGTGCATAATACATATTGTTGTTTGAAATTGAGAGTATAGATACTCGTGCAGTGGTAGCAATGGTGTTTTGGATACTGGGATCAAAAGGCCCACACAAGATCTTAGGAGGCTGGTTACTGATGGTTGAGAGTGTGCTGAGGGGAACATACTATGGGTGTCCCATATGTACTTGACAACAGTTTGGCATGGGATGAACCAGGATAGATTGGTAGATGGATATTTTTGCTTCCCATCCTTTCTGTGCTCATTATTCTTTGAGCGGTTACTGACACTGCAAGCATAACTGGTGGTGCACAAAGGAGGACCATGTGAGCCTCGGATGAGGTGGTGGTGTGAGATGATGATCAGGGAGGGAGGCGACTTGGTATATTGTTTATTCATGTGAGATATTTTTTCACAGTGACAACAAATTCCTATCCTCATAGAGGACTATCCATATGTGGAAATGGACTACCAGGGAGATTCGCAGTTGCCTCGACCTTTTGGACAGGTCTGGGGAGAAGATGGTACGTATACATGACTCTTTGTGGTTTCAATCATATATAGTATACTAGCATAGTGGTAGCTATATCATACATGTGATAATATTGATGACATATTGTGTGCATGTGCAGACGTGGGAACACATCATTCATCAGGATACCAACGATGTAGGGGCAGGGTGGAGGGGTTAGATCCACCTGCTCATGGCTAGAGGAGGTAACGAAGTGATACATTAGACACACTACAGCTGGATGTGAAGCAACTATTGGAGGGGGTCACCGATGATGGGTGGCAGTACCTAGATGACAATCTGATTGATGCATGCTATAGAGCCCCTCCGGAGTGGATCTATCTGATGAGGAGGATCACTATTGCTGCTAAGTATGTTAGAGTAGTGACACAGGGGGATGTGCTGATGGAGGAGGACACCGAGGAGGAAAGTGAGTCAGAGGAGGATGAATTGGACTAGTTGTTACACCAAAATGTCATCACCATCACGTTATGAGATAGGTATTCCCTTGTATTCTCTAATCCCTCAGAGTTTGTTCTAGAGAAATGAAAGGAAGAAATTATTCCCTTGCAATTTTTCCTTGTTTTGAGCCAGTAACACTCCTTCTCCATTGATGAAAAGTACCTAAGTCAGCAACGCTCCTTTTACATAGAAAAAGAGTGGTGCCACTGCTCTTTTCCTTCATTGAAAGGGCTTTACCCCCTCAACACCGCCTGTTGGCTTCATTAAATCCACGGAGCTCAAGTTTTTAAGGAAAAAAAGGGAAGCCTTGAGAGGACTCTCAAAGATTTCCTCTATGGAGTCTCATCCCTATGGCTTAGGACTAGCTGGAGCTCAAGATCCTTCATTTTTGGATCTTATATCGACCTCACTCATGAGATCCTCAACTATTCCTATCCTCCCATGCCTTTAAATACTGGCTCATCCCCCATGGGAGGGAAGAGGAATAATTGTGTTGCATACCCAAACTCTTCCAAGATCATTCTTGAGTATTTATAGGCAAAGTGAATCTAGAGGCAAAAGGGCTATTGGATGGGACTCTCAACACCAAGGCACCAAGGTTGTAGTCTTTCCAATTATTGTTGATAAATAATGTTTTCTCTTTCCCATATATGCTGTTTCATGTGTATGTATTGCTTGACTCCTTGGTCACAAGCATAGATCCAATTTTTATATCTTGTATGCTATCACTTTTTATTGTTGTCTTATATTTTTGCAGATAAATAGAGGAAAACAACTTCAAGGATAGTGAATACATCCGTTAATAGAAGAATCCTGGTAGTCCATTCAATTGTTTAAACCTATCTAGGGAGAGTTTGGCATTTCATGTTTCTATTTGTTCTAGACCTGAACCATTCAGATCTAGGGAAATAACTCTTGTCCATAGCAGGTGAGAATTTCTACTAACAAATCTAGCGAGGAATTAGTATTAGAAACAATATAGTACCTTGAGATCTGTATGCCTTAATGGCATATTCTCTCACTCTCAACATAGGTTTACATCATTGAACTTTGATCGAAAGATTCAATTGAGTGTTCAACATCAAATCATCTATTCACATTCAGGAGATTGTACTAGGGTACCTTGGGAATTATTGACATTAATAGTGATTTCCCTTGTACTTGTTAAAGGATCATTGACTGGTAATCAAGTGGTTTCTACCATGTTCAACATCGTACTTGTTAAAGGTTCTCATCATTGACTGGTAATCAAGTGGTTTCTACCATGTTCGACATCGAGACATTGTAATCACATGTATAGAATCGTAATTTGTGGAAGAAGAGACGAAGACCCTAGGTATCTGTTAAGCGCTCATTGCTTTCCCTAGGTTGCGATGGAGTATTTTGTATGATTCCTATCATGGATCCACATTTCTATGTTCATGGCTATGCTCAGATTTGCGTCTGTATGACATAGATCTACATTGTATGTCTTGTAGCTATGTCAAAATTTGACTCTTCTTCACATGGATCTACTTTGTATCTTAGTAGCCATTCTTTTTTGTATATCAGATGGATATGTGTTGTATTGGTCAGCAGCCATGTTGTGAATCATTTGAGACATGTATCAAAAGGTGCCATAGAAATTTTGTGATGCTTGAGAAGTTCCGACCATTGGACCTTTGCCTCGAGACTACACCTTCTTCTATCAAAGTATATTTCCCATCATTTCCCTCTAGCCATCATACTTTGGGGGGAATTCTGTTACACCAAAATCTCATCATCATCATGTTATGAGCCTAGGTATTCCCTTGTCTGCTCCAATCCCTCAGATGTTTTCCTAGAGAAATGAAAGGAAAAAATTATCCCCTTGCAATTTTTCCTTGTTTGAGCCAGTAACACTCCTTATCCATTAATGAATAGCGTTACCTAAGTCACCAATGCTCCTTTTACATAGTAAAATAGTGGCGCCACCGCTCTTTTCATTCATTGAAAGGGCGTTACCCCCTCAACACTTTCTATTTGCTTCATTAAAGGCACGGTGCTTGAGTTTTTAAGGAAAAAAAGGGAATCTTCGAGAGGATTCTCGAAGCTTGCCTCCGTGGAGCCTCATCTCTATGGTTTAGGACCAGCTGGAGCTCGAGATCCTTCATTTTTGGATCTTATATCCACCTAAACCATGAGATCCTCAACCATTCCTATCCTCCCATTCCTTTAAATATTGTCTCATCCCCCATGGGAGGGAAGATGAAGAATTGTGTTGCATACCCAAACTCTACCAAAATCATTCTTGAGTCTTTAGAGGCAAGGTGAAGCTAGAGGCAAAAGGGATATTGGATGGGACTCTCAACACCAAGGCACCAAGGTTGTAGTCTTTCCAATTATTGTTAATAAAGAATGTTTTCTCTTTCCCATTTATGCTTTTTCATGTGTATGTATTGCTTGACTCCTTGGTCACAAGCATAGATCCGGTTTTTATATCTTGTATGCTATCACTTTCTATTGTCGTCTTCTATTTTTGCAGATAAAAATAGGAAAAAAGATTCAAGGATAGTGAAGAAATCCGTTAATAGAAGAAGCATGGTATCCCATTCAAGTGTATAAACATATCTAGGGAGAGTCTGACATTCAATGTTCCTATTTTTTTTAGACCTGAACCATTCAAATCTAGGGAAACAACTCTTGTCTGGAGGAGGCGAGAATTTCTACTAACATTAGTAGCTTGTGATGCTACCCCTAATGATTTTGAGCGTGGGGAATTTTTCATTTTGTATGATGAGAAATACCATGGGACTTCTTGTTTTTGTACTGATTATGATATTATGATATGAATGCACGTGGATGCATATTTTGGTATTTTTTTGGGTTTGATGAGTCTCTTGTTATGATGAGGACTATGCCTATATGATGTATATGACATATGTATGCATGAATACATGATGATGCATGATGTAATTTATTTACTATATGCAATGATTGGTATGCCACTCTAGAACATCATTAGCCATTTGGTCAGCTACACTATCGAGACTTTTGGGAACATGCATGAATGAAATTGATTCGAAATGTCTAACAGAGTGTCTAGTGCGCAAGAAATTTCTAAATAGGTAGGGATCGCGTACCCGTTAGTAGTTATTCAATTGGGCGACAAGCAGCTAGGAGTCTAGGAAGAAATCAAGGCGACAAATACCCACATCGGTAAGGAGACCAACAACACCGTCATACTCGCCCTAGTTGTAATTGGTAGCAACACCAACACACATTCCGTTGATATGGATCAACTCATGTGACGGGGAATAAATGATCCACACAGCTGAGGCGAGATTGAGAGACCATATAATTGCGCCATTAGCGAAACCAACATAGGAGAGAAAGGTAGGATCCATATGGAACAACTAAGGAAACAAACTATGAGACTCGTGGTAAAAAAAATTTAAAATAGGAGAGAAAAACTATGATACAAGGGTATGCAGGTTGGTCGGCTTAGGCATAGAATCTCTTGAGGTAGAGCCCATTGCAGGGATTCTTTAAGAGGTGACCGCCAAAGTCAACGAGGAGATATCCACCCTTGTCGAGACATCGATGGATGACATAAGGGCCATACCACATGGATTCGATCTTCCTTTTCCAATCTTATCATTGACTTGATCATAGACGAGGACAAGGTCCCCCTCATTAAAGGTACATGGGTAGACGTGGGAGTCATAATGGGACGTCAATCGGGTCTTAGCTGCTTCGATCATTTGGAGAGCAATGTGACTATACCCATCGATTTGTTCAAGCATAAGTAGATATTTTTCCAATGGTGAAGTATCAGGTATAAGCTCGATGGAAAGGTGGAGTGACGATATCTGTAATTCAATGGGAAGAATTGACTCTGCATCCTAGAATAAATGGAATGGGGTAAAATTGGTGGCGATTTCAAGGATCTATTTGTTGTCACAAAATTAGTGACTGGATAAGTTAGAGGGATCTTCCACGGTTTATGGAAGACTAGAAGTTGAGATCATAAAGACGGTGTTGTTGGTGTACGAGGAAGAGGTCGAAGGGTGGATTTCCTTGAGGACAGTGATTTCAGACTCACGAGAGTGCTTGCAAAGGTTATAATGAGGAGAGACTAGTACTCGGGAAGGTTTGGGAAATGATGGGAATACTGATCGTATAGGCCACAAATTGTGCACGAGTGGTTTGTTCGTAGCGATTTGTTCTTAATCATAGGGATAGTTGGTACGTTGAAAAGTGGAGCGTCATCGGTCTTGACTATTGTGTGCATGTGGGTGTGAAGGAATTGAAAATCAAGAAAATTTTACATAGCATGGCTGCGAACATCACATAAATCATAAGTAGAGGGTGTGTGTGGTTCTGTCAGGTCTTTAGGTTCCTTTCTCCTAGTCTCCATGGGAGGAGGGGGTGGAGGAGTAGATGCAGACACAATCAGTTGTGTACCAGGAGTTGGTTGTGACACAGTTTCAATAGGTTGGATTGGTGTCAACACAATTTGTTGTGTCGGGGTGGGGTTAGGTGGATCAAGGTACCACACTGGAATACCCAAAGTGAATCCAACAAGTTTGAGTGTATCCGTGACCAGTTTAATCACAATTCTAGAGGGTGGAAAGAGAAAGGGAATCATGTGTATGAGAAATGAACCCCAATAATTCCTCAGGGTCTGCGATTGGGGTTGCGACTGAGTTTGCGATGAGGTAGGAAGTTTACCTGATGTGATGGTGCATGAATATGATATGTTAGCCATAGAGGGAGGAGGTGGGAGGGACAAAAAGGTGTCCATCAAAGGGGCACTGGTAAATAGTCATTGACCAACAACAGGAAGGCAAGGGATGGATACGCTATCGATGGTGGTCTTGATGGTAGGGAGGACATGCTTTGGAGTGACAGGTCCTTTAGGATCATAGTACGTCAATTGTTTGATAGTCATGATCTTCCCATCATGGGGTAACATCAGGAGTTGAAAGATGGTAGAAGAAATGACTCACATTGCATATATGTAGCTATGCCCAAGGAGGAGGTTGTAATCTAGAAGGGAGTTCACAACCTCGAAGTCAATCAACACAATTTTACCTCGCAACTCAGTGGAAACATTCATGAGAACACCTTGTGGTTGGGAAATGCGGTCATCATAAGAACGAAGGGAGGTGGTTGAGGATTGAAGGGTTGGGGACTTGATCTTTTTCCAAATTAAGGTTGACATAACACAAGTGGATGTACCCTCATCGATGCTGCATCGATGGATGACCAAATTCTGAACGCTGACTAGAACCTAGAAGGCTACAGATGATGGCATCCAAGGTTCTCCTTGATCCAAGGCGAAAGTGATCAACCTAGAATAAATGGGGTTGATGACACCTAAAGCAAATAACAAGGCTTTCCATTTTGAAGGAAAAGCTCTCAGGACTTCCAGAGCAGACATGGCAGAGGGAGATTGGTCCAATTCATCGACAAGACTGTAATTGAAAGCGGCTCTAGTAGTGGGGTTGTTCGCAACATGACGCAAAGAGGACCTAAGGACTTTGGAAATCCCATCCATGGGGGGTGTCAGAAACTGTAAGGAAATATTGAGAGAGGTGGAGGTAGATGTCATGGAGGGGTTAATGGTTTTTGTGGTGGATCCGTATTGGTTGCATCGAGTCTGTAAGTTGACGTCAGATGATAATGCCATAAGGTGATGGACACCAATATTGATGGGTTGACCCGTATAAGTGGTTGCAGTATTTCGTTGTACCAAGGTTTGGGTTACAAACATGCCTTGATTTTGTAACGGGTTCTGCAACACCATAGGTGGAGGACCTTGTGGTGCTAGGTTTGGTTGTGCCATAGCGACAACATTAGTTTCACATTGATTTTCGACTTGTAATAGGTGTCAGACTCAATGCATATGGGGGCACTGGTGTTTATAATTTCCATAAAGATCACAAATGGTACACAGATGGTTAGTCTATAACTGAGGGTTCTTCCCAAGTCTAGGGGGACGTTGGGGTTTTTTGCATGGGCATTATCTCCGTTGTTGTTAGGAGGGTTGGGTTGTTGACCGTCCCCTTTAGGTTAGTTGTTTCCCCTATTCCTACCTATCTGTCTTCTTCCCTACCCTTGTTGGTTATTGGTGGTGGGTTGATTGAGTAGGTTTTTTTGAGCATAGACATTTCCTTAAGGAATGCAAAGAGTCGGGGTTGGAGCAAGTGTAGGTGGCACATGTGGTGGGTAGTAGGTGAGAGTAGCTGGAAAGGATGCAAATCCTACTATTTGTCCATTACAAGTAGGTGCTAGGAAATTCAATCCATGAACATGAGGAACATGTGCAAGAGACACATATGAAGGTGTGGCTCGGGATTGAGTCACTGCACGTGAAAATTCAGGGGTGTATCCAGGTTGGGAAACACTAGGGGTGTTACCGAAGTGAGGTGGCATCGAAGGAGGGGCTTCGTACAAGTAAGGGTACTTTGTGATGGATTCAATGACTCCATTAGTAGCATGGGATGCCCCCGATGTATCGCATCGTAAGGAGCCAACACGAGGAGCATCAGGCATGATGGTGTAAAGGTTACCTGATTGGACATAGATAAGGTTGAACTATTGTGCTTTGAGGATTGCTTCTTCCTCAGTTTGTGGGCACTTGGATGCAACATCCTTGGCAATAGGGGGAGTAAGGTTTTAAGAAACCAATTAAGGAATATCCTGTCATCTAACTGGATTTTTCATAAACTACGACGATGATGCCACTCATGGATGTGATCTGTGATGTGGGTAGTAGTGTTTTGTCTATAGGATAACAAGATTCACATGACCTCATCGTAATGGATGGGTAGCTGGAATTACTGGAGGAAAATCAAGGCTAAATATGAAAAATAAGGATAAGCAGCATGGGGAAGCTCAAGGTACCATTTGGATGCAACATTAGTGAGTGTGCATTGCAATAGCCGTAGTCGGATAGAGTCGTACACTATGTTGTTGGAGAAACACCATAAGTGGAAGGACATAATGTGGTTCTGAGGGTGTTATCCTGTCTTTCCCTCAAGCTTGGGGATGTCTTAAGGGCGTTTGGTAGGCATGGGAGGCCACAATGGGTCATGACAGATAGGGTCATTCATTAAACTAAGCTAAGTCAGGTAGGTTGAGACTAGCCATGAATGACAGACTAGGACCTGGACTAGTTCTAGGAGGGGCAACAATGGTGCTAGGGCTGGCAGGCATATAGGTACCATGAGTAAATGGGGGTTGGAATTGATGACTTTTGACAATAGAAGTAGTCACTGAAATGGTGTGAATAGTGGTAGAAGGGCGTGTGCCCCCATGCATGAATGTAGGAATAGAGTGAACCATTGCGAATGGAGTGGGGCCACCACTAATGGGTAGCGAATTGACAACAATGTGTGCGGTGGTGAGGGGATCACTAGGAACATGGTCTAGAGGGCCAACAGTGGTATCCAATATAATGGGTGGAGAATTCACAAGTCCACCACCAATAATCCCCTCGGGAGGGGGTTGGGAGGTGCATAAACCATGGGGCTAGATGGGGAAGTGAACAAGGTAGGTTCAGATTGATAGGAATCTGAATCTGACTCAGATGCAGTGTATGGATCTAAAGGTGGTGAACGTCACCGAATATGGATCCAATAATGATGGTTCAAGGAACCTAACTGAGGGGTATTCCCCCTAAGTCTCTAGGAGTAGTGTGGTGGAGAAATGGCAGAGTGATGGTGTGTTATATGATGAATGAAGTCTCAAGGGTGTCAAACAAAAGCTCAAAAGTCCAACTACAGTCGAGTGTGAAAAAGGAGAGATGATAAATAGTGGCACACAGGCCAAAAATCAAGCTTTAAAACCAAATTGTAACAGCGTGTCACATCGAGAGAGTCGACAACAAAGCGACAAGAAAGCCAACAAGCAGCACTACCTATGAATAAAATGATGCACTAACCTATGGGCTATAAGTGCAAGAAATATGCTAGCTAAATTAGAGGAAATTTCAACTCAAAATGGGCCTCCTAAGGAAAATTAATAAAATAATATTATTAATTTTGGAGAAAGAAAAGAAAAAACTACTTTTTTGTTCGTATTTTCGAGATATCTCCCTGTGTTTTTACTCAAATTTCGATTGAGAGAGCTTGTTGGATGCGGAATTAAATTCTGCCTCCAATGTGTACCCACTTGGCATACTTTTGACGGGCCCCGCTACCCCAAAAACAAGAGATACCTTAGAAAACATGATGATGACATCACCATCACGTGTTTTCAGGTATTTTTTTTGGGGTGGCGGGTCCCGTCAAAAGTATGTTGAGTGGGTACTCGTTGGATGCAGAATTTAATTCCGCATCCAACGAGCTATCATAATCGAAATTTGAGTAAAAACACAGGGAGATATGTCGAAAATACGAACAAAAAAAGTAGTTTTTTTTATGATACCTATCGCCAAATTTATATTAAAAAATTGTTTAATAGGTGCTCCCTTTTTGAATTTTAAAGCATTTTGATTGGCTAATACATGATGACATGGAATTTGTATTATTTTTGAAAGGTCCATTTTAAATTGAAATTTAGTGAAAGCATGTAAGATGGCTCATTAGAGGAAAGTAAGATGGAAAATCAACAAAAAAACAGAATGCACAACTGAGACAGAAAATAAACAGAAAAACATAGGTCTCACTTAACAGGGGTTTCTGCATGACAAGTCGCACAAAATCAACTAGGGTCGCTCTAGAATCCTAGACAGGCGCATTCTAGACTTTATGTCCAAGTCTCACTTATTGGGGAAAATGCACGACCTAGGTCACGCTTATCAAGTAAAAAGGTGTGACCTGGGTCCCAAATTTATGCCGAATAGGTGCTATCCGGCCGTAAGTGGAAGTTTTTTAAGGAAAAATTGCCAACTAGGCCCCGGGGGGTAGAAACTGTGGCAGGACTGGTCGAGATTTTCCGCAGGGGGGTCAGATATGTGACGACTAAGGGTACCCAAGTAGAAACAACCAATAAAAAAATCTGCAAAAATAGAGATCCAAGGGGATCAAGCCAGTGGAGTCACCAAAATTGTAGTGGATATTTATCTCCAGCTACGTGTAAAATCACCTACCTTAGATGAACCAGATCTAAGGATAGAGTTCATGGTGCAAGGGAGGAGATCAACCTTAACTATTACAATAAGCACCAAATATTTATTTTATTTTATATTTTATGATCTAACTAGTAACACAGAAATGTAACATACATTTCAATAAGATGGGCCTCCATAGTCATTCGAGGATGTGATCTGACGAATCCCATGATCCGGGTCTCTGATTTTCTCCAACAAGGGTTGTCACTAGGATAGGAATCAAGGGTTACATAGAGTGAACTCAACGTGCAACGTGGGATGGTGTGGCGAAAGGTGTAGTGATGTGAGGTTCCGGAACCATGTAAGGGAAAATGAGAAAGTTCAGGAATCAAAAGTTGTTGTGGGGAGACCTTCCCAATGTATTTATAGGATGATCTAAGGTTTTATTGCCCACGGTATTGATCCATGGTTTTTCATAGTGTATGGTATTTATCCATGGTTTTTGACCCATTCTCATTTTAGTATTTTTTGGTCCTTTTTGTGATAATGAAGGTTATGTTGCAATAAATGCCCAACTTCCCCGTATTTATGGGGGAAGGAATAATGATGTTTTGGACCAATTTTGGTGGAATTTAATTGTGAAGGTTAAAATGGAGGAAATAATGGTGGGATTATATTGTATAATTATGGTTTGGACCATAGAGAGCTATGTGGACAATTTTTGGTGTTAACCGTTCTAACCAGTTCTAACTGTGTACAAAAGAGGGACAGACACACCAATGCGATACCTCAAGCGTACAAATTGAGAACTCTTTCTTCTATGTAGTATTAGAACTGGACAACTACACAGTATGATCCTCCAATCTGAATCTTCTTCCAATAGAAACATAGATTCTTAATCATGCATCAACCATCGATGCTCTATTTCCATCGCTTCATCAATCAAATCATCCAACGATTCTCTATGTCCATATAATGACTGATTTGTACATTCTCACCATCGATTCCACACCAATTTTTACATACAAACATATAAAACCATCAATACAATGATTCATTCATCCAATGATACCAATCATCCAATCCTTTGTTACCTCGATTATGCCCAAGTTGTATGTTTAAATAACATATCGGATTGGTTGCTGAATCTATATGTGATATGCTCAAATGGGCATAAAATATGATTTTAATGCCTCAATTAACCATCATGATCATATTCATGATTGAAGGAATCACCATAGAGATGAAACTGACAAATCAGGAACAAAAAATCTTGATTCCAAATGGAAAAAATCCCTGTCATATTGAAAATACCAAACCTGCAGTCATAAATTTTGGTTCAAACCAGGGCCATTGATCTATTCTACTGTCGAACAAGTTGAACCATTGATAACTTCAACCTCGACTGTCATTACCAACTTTTCAAATCCAATTGTTAATGCTGACTTGGTTCTATCTTTTTGAAGTCGACTGTTTATGCTGATTTTTTGAAGCCGACTAGTTCTAACCCTGACGTCGGAAGTCAAAAGTCATAACTAGCATCCCAATTTACCCAAAAATCATCTTGACTCTCGACTCTCGACCTTCTCGTTGTTATAATGTATGAATTTGTTAGTCGGCACGAGTTCAACAAAACCTGTATTTTCCCCTCCTGAATTTCGATCCCAACTTTCAAAGTCGTATATTGACCTTTGTTCCACATGTCATGTGTCGAGAGGTAATCGATCCAAATGTCAAAACTTTAAAGTGAGATAACTTCCAAATTCGAAGTCCAAATTTGACAAAATGGGTATCACCAGAAAGAAATCGGTGAGCTCTATACAATTATAACCTTTACTTAAGAATTTGAAGAGTTTGAATTTAATTCATTTGGGAGATCCTCCTGGATCATCCAAAATTCAATTTGTAACATCACCCTCAAAGCAAAAGGTATCATCGGCCAATGCATTGATGCCACATAAGTAATGGGGATCCCACTCTCGTACTTTGAACCTGAGAACTACTCTAGTGGTGTAGATGATAAATAAAATCTTCCCCTCATTCACCTTCAACCTAAAAGATCAATGCTACAGGAAATAAAAATGCTACAAAAGCTAAAAAATGCAACAAAAAAGTTTTACTGTAGAAAAAATAAAAATACAATGAAAGATCAAAATCAACAGTAGAAAACCCAAGCTTCTACATAATCTATGAAAACAAAAGGGGGAAATTCACTTGAGTATGAATCGTGGCTCTACCCTCTGGAAGTAAAACCATACACTTTAATTTGATTTATGGAGATTACAGATCCTGGGTATACACTCTTCTTCTCATGAATTGGTTATGATTAGTTTCATAACCTAAATTCAATAGATGTTTTACTCCATATTTGAATAATTGCAAACAATGAAGAGTGCACTTGTGGGACACAATTTCTATCATAGAAAACATTTTTCCATGCTCTGAGATCAACGAATAATCTCCAACTCTCAAGTTGTGTGCTCCTATCTCCTCTATATTACAAAGAATCCACAATGAAATTGATTTAGGGTAGAAAATATATTCACACACAAAACATTCAGGGATGAATTGATTCTCCTTTGTTATAGAAAAAACTCATTCACTATTTTTATTAAAACACATTAAAACCATTACAAATTCAACCCAACTCATGATTTCGTTGGGTATCAAATACACACTTAATTTTGGTTTTCCAGATCCACTTAAGGTGAATTGAATCTCCTATACCAACCTAGATCCATAATTTATGCCTACAAATATTAACTACAAATCTGTTGTTCCTACACATAAAAAATATATATATATATATTAAGAGGATTCAACCTCTTTGATTCAAACTGAATCTACATTCTATAAATAAAATTAAATAAACATTTCCCTCTAGAATTTAAAAACTGACTACATTGAAACCAAATATGTGTCATGAGCCTATGCTCTTGTATCAGACTCCCAAGGAACAAAATTCTTCATGGCACTAGTCCATGAGTTGTTCAACCAAAATGTCATTCTCTTGTAAGATTTCAACAATTACCCATGTGGAATCTGCAATTGGGTGGTTCTTCCACTTCACTGAGTACTCAAAATACTGTTTGTTCCTTATCCTTTTCATCAGTATTTTGTCCAAGATTTCCTTTGCCTAGAAAGGATTTGTTGCTGGTAATTGATTCAGGAACTGAACTGCGACTTCCTCACTATCCATTACATATCTTGTCTCACCTTCTTGATATTTGTATAAATCAGCCACATTAAAGATTGATGAGATACCAATTCCTATTGGTAACTCAATTTCATATGCATTGGCTGAAAATTTATTCACTATTCTACGGGGTCCAATCGTTTTAAATTTCAGTTTATTATATTCTTTCTTTGGAAACCTTTATTTTCTAAGATGTGCTAGCACTAGATCTCCTATTTCAAAACTTACCTCTCTTTTCTTAAGGTCTGGCCTNACTCACCTCTCTTTTCTTAAGGTCTGGCCTATGTTTGTAACTGTCATTGTTGTTCTGTAATTGTTGCTTCTCTTGGGTATGCAACTCTTGTATTGCTACAACAACATCCTGCCCATCTGCACTTCTCTTCTCCACTCGTCCCAAATTTATGAGTTCATATACTATTGTAATCTCATGGATCACAGAGGGTTACCAATAATACACATTAAAGCATACAGACATAACAGAGACAAGAGATAAGCACATAGATGTAGAACAACAAATTATATTATATTATATTATATTATGAGGGTCCATACAAACACAGAACTGAACCAAGTTCTCATCTGGCTCAAAAACCTAATGTATATGATTTACAAACAGTTACATATAACTACCTGTCGGTTCGGTCAACCGACACAACCTTATGCGGCCGACCTAATCTCTAATTAGTCGTCTAATCGACTTAGTTGGCACGTCGACTAGCTCCTCCAACATCTCCCCCGAGAACAAAATCTTTCTTTGTCCCAAAGAAATAGGGGAGGTACTCAAAATCTTTACTGTCTTAAGATAGTTATTTTCTTGTTTGTCTTTCATGGGATATGAATTCAGATGGTCAGTTGCTTCTGTATGCATACTTCAACGATTGCTTCTGCTGTAACGACCAGTTGTTGTTGAAATTCTGTCCAACTTTGAAGTACTTTCTGGATGTCGATGGTCAGTGTTGTAATAATTGATAAAGTCGACATTTTCTCCTGAATGGAAAGGTCTGCTATTCTTTCCATGTCGGGTACCATGAGCTGGTCCTTTTATTCTACTGTCTCCAGTAGTATTTTCATCTACGGGTAGATGGTATCTAATTTCTCCAAGATTGGGAGTGCTTGTTGTACCCACTGGTGTGCTTGTCTCTCGAGTCTCTGTGGTTTGGCTGTCTCCAGAACGATTTGATCTTGAATTGTATTTCTTAGTGCTTCTTCAATGCTTTTTCTCTTTTCCAATGCTTGAATCTATCCTCGAGTCTGTCGGGTTTGTTGAAATACTTTCCCGTAATAAGTGGGCCAGTCCCGGAGTACCCCTTCTGTAATCACAGACTCTTCCATGTGGTCTTGTAGCACTTTGTAAGCTTCTAAGAATGATGTGTACTGTTGCATCAGTAATCTAGACGTCTCTTCTTTTTTCTCTTCTTTTGTATTTTGCATATGTACTTGTAGGGTCGACACCACACTCTCAAATAGTTGATATGGCTTTTCAAGCGGTTTGTCGGTGTCGGATTCCATCGGTCTTGGTATTATAGATTGTGCTAGGTTTCTGCATTTTGATAGGAATTCAACTTGTTCCTTCTCAGTGTCATCGAGCTCCTTGGTCTGGTCTAGCTTCTTGTTTTTACTTCAATGGCCAGAGATTCTAAGAGTTTTCCTAACTCTCCGTCTTTTAGATTGGTTGCGTCGACTGCAGTGGTCGACCCAAGTTGGCTAATGTGGACCGTTGTCGTCTGTGACTCTTTTTGGTGGTCCTTATTCTTTCTGTCTCTTTTCCTTTTGTGTTTATGCAGTTCTACCTGCTGCTGTGCTTGTGCGTCTACAAGGGTTAAACTCCCTCATGGTTGATTTTATTGTGTTGGGTTTTTTGGTTGTTGATATGCAATGGTAGTTGTAATTTCTAGTTGGATTCCTTGGAGGTATCCCTTATATGATCCGAAAAGGACTTAACCCCATGCCCCTGTTTGGGGAATCATTGTATGAAAATTTTTCTTTTTCCAAGCTTGATCCCATTGTTTTGGATGTTTACTAAACAAGATCCTCAAAATGTTTCCCAAACT
>LPNX010134251.1:8211-18418 GCA_001517045.1 Pseudotsuga menziesii
TTTGTGTTATTTTTGTGAGGCGCATATGCTTTGTAATCCGCCTGTAGTAATTGTTGATCCATAGTTTATATTGGCCCATGGTTTTGACCCATAGTATTGGCGCCCATAGTTTATATTGGCCCATGGTTTTGACCCATGGTATTGGTGCCTATTTTTAATATATAAGTGTGTGTTGAGGCCAAGGAAGGCACCGTGAAGTTATTTTGTATTGAGCTTGCTCAAAAGAGGTTGCCCCCTCGAAGTGGCTTACGATTAATATAAAAGTGATTATGAGTTCTGCTACTATATCGTGTGTTTTGATTACTTATTTGCTGCAGGGTCCTCACATCTGGTATCAGAGCACTTTCCTTGGCACAAGTGGGAAAAAATTTTTTGGGCGGCGACTTTCAGATCAATTTCTAAAACTTTTTGCACAAAATCAGAAGACACAAATTGCATATCTGAATTCCTCTTTCAAAAACACACAGTTTCAAAAACAAATCATCTCATTTGGAGTTCTAAAAGTGGAGATATCGCGGATTTAAAATCCGCAATTTTTCAAAATTTCGGTGACGGCCGCGGAAATTGCGGCGAGAAAATATTCTGACCGAGTGCCCAGATTTCTATTCCGATTTCATGGGTAGAAGCAGAGTGGTTGTTCCAGTTTCAGAAACATGCTATAATAGTGATTTTGAGCAATATAGATCCGGTTTTTGAACATTGGGTGGAATTTCTGCCCAATTTTTTTTTCTGTTGCAGGTTCGGATCTGGGAATAATCCCTCTCCGCTTAACTATGGGAAGTACTTGGAAATAAGCCCTAAAAATCATTGTGAGGAGTACCACAGGAACCCCGAAGTAGCTGGCCCATTGAGAGGACCTGCCAGCGAAAAGGGCAACGACCCCTACCTGATTGACTAGTTCCCACCCGTGAGGTAAACCAAGAGCTGTCGTTTGTGGCCAAGCGGTTATCAGTTTTACCTGAGCCATGGAGTGAGGGGTACTGCCCCAATACGCAAGCCATCAGACAACATTGGTGGCCGAGTGAATCCCTTGAACTGATAGGAAGTTGCACATACCTGGGGTCCATATCTATTTTCAGTTGCACAATTGCAGATTTCCTCTGTCCAGAACTGTTGCCGATCAGTTCCGCACCATTGCAGATCCATATGTTGCCGATCACTTCCACGCCATTGCAGATCCCTTCCTGAAAAATATCTTGCTTATGGTTGTCACCCACACAAGAGCAAAAATCATGGAGAAAGCACTTGCAGCCATCCAAGCCAAACTCCAGGAACTAGATGAAGAATTTCTCGGTCTCCATCTTGAGCATTCAACTATGAACACCAGACAATAGTCCGAGTCTTCATCAACCAATGGGTTCTCTTCTTCCAGCAATTTTCGCGGTCTGAAGCTAGATTTTCTGCACTTCAATGGTACTGATCCAACTGGATGGATCTATCGTGCAGAACAGTATTTCAGCCTTCATAATACTTTTGATGTCCAGCAAGTTCCAATTGCCTCCTTTCATTTAGAATATGAAGCTCTTCAATGGTATCGTTGGTACATCAAGGCTCATGAAGAGCCAAAATGGCCTGCTTTTTTCCAGCTCCTTTTGCACCGATTTGGTCCGAGTGCTTTTGATGAATTCACAAGAGCTCTCACTAAACTTCACCAAACTGGCACTGTGAAAGAGTATCAAACTGAATTTGAGAAACTAGCTAATCACACTGAAGGATTACCTGATGAATTCTACCGAAGTTGTTCTATCAGTGGTCTAAAGGATGGAATTCGCTCTGAGGTCAAAATGTTCAGTCCCAACACAATGATGGAAGCCCTGGGGTTGGCTAAGTTGGCAGAAGACAAGATGGCAGCCCAACAACGCTCCAAATCCTCTTTTGTTCCCTTCTGCAATATGGGTTCTCAACGACCTCCCATTCCACCAGCTCCTCGCTCACCTCCAATCAAGCATTTGTCTAAAACAGAGATGCAGGCACGCAGAGAAAAAAGGCTTTGTTATAATTGTGATGAGAAATTCAGTCGGGGACATCGATGTGTTCAACAAAAGATCTATCTCTTGGATGTGGATTCTCCACCTGCCTTTGAAATTGGTGAAGAAGTTGCCGATGGAATGGATGCTCTGGTTGACACTCAGGAGCCGCCTACTGACCCTCCATCTCAGGATGACCAACCCGAGATATCCCTCCATGCTTTAGCTAGAGTCACTGCCCCCCAAACAATGCGAGTACGCAGTTACTTCAAGAAGCTTCCTCTTACGATACTCATTGATTCTGGCAGCACTCATCATTTCATTGACCCTCGGATCGCCAAACAAGCTGATTGTTTTATCCATCCTTGCTCCAACTTTGAAGTCATGGTTTCCAATGGGGGCACCTTACCTTACAAAGGGAAGTGTCGTAATGTGCGTATCTCTATGGGAGATTATAACCTCCGCTCTGACATGTTTTCCTTGACCTTAGGCGGATGTGATGTGGTTTTGGGCGCTCAATGGATGTGCACACTTGGCCCCATATTATGGGATTTTGCTAAAATTTGGATGCAGTTCTCCCCCGATGGACACAAGCACACATTGAAAGGCTTACAACCAGGGTCTCTCAGCATCATCAGTTCACATCGCATGGAAAAAATCCTTAAGAAGAGTTCCCATGGTGTCATTGCTCAGCTCCATTCCATTCAAATGCAACCATCAGTCGCCCCCACTACTCCTTTGGATCTCCAACAAATTCTGGATCACTATATAGGTGTTTTTGTTGAACCAGTGGGACTTCCACCTTCATGACCAGAGGACCATCATATTCAGCTCCTCCCTGGTAGCATTCCTCCCAACATCAGGCCCTATTTGCGTAAATTCATTCTGGTATTTTTTGATGATATCCTCATCTACAATAAAACATGGGCTGAACATCTCCAGCCTCTGGCTCTTGTAATGCAACTTTTCTCTGATCATCATCTCCATGCCAAAAAGTCTAAATGTGTTTTTGTCCAAAAGGAAGTTGAGTATCTCGGGCACATTATCTCAGCACAAGGGGTTCGTGTGGATCCTGCCAAAATCGCTGCCATGAACAATTGGCCACCTCCTAAGACACTCAAGAGCCTTTGTGGTTTTTTGGCGTTGACTGACTACTACCGCAAGTTTGTCAAGGATTATGGGAAGCTTGCAGCTCCATTAACTGCGCTATTGAAAAATGATGCTTTTACATGGACACCTGTTACTGAGCGTGCATTTGACAAGCTGAAACAAGCTATGTGTACTACACCCGTTCTAGCTATGCCTAATTTTTCCAAGCCCTTCACTATTGAGAGTGATGCTTGCGACAATGGACTTGGTGCTGTTCTCCTTCAAGATGAACACCCCATTGCGTTCACCCGCAAAGCCCTTTCCGGTAAGAATTTAGCTGCCTCTACATATGAGAAGGAAATGATGGCCATTTTGCATGCAGTACAAAAGTGGTGACCCTACCTCTCAGGGAATCCTTTGTACATCCAGACTGATCACCAGAGTGTGAAATATTTCCTAGAACAGCGTGTATCCTCCCTAGCACAACAGAAATGGGTTAGCAAACTCATGGGTTATGACTATGAGATCACTTATAAGAAGGGTACAGACAATCTTGTGGCGGATTCCCTTTCTCGCACATTTGATGACCAAGGTTCTCTTTCCGCTATTTCTATGCCTATTCCAAATTGGTTGCAATCGGTTCAGCAGGGTTATGTCAATAACTCTTCATTATCTCACATCATCCAACGCTTGGACAACAACCCTGCTACTGTTCCACATTACTCTTGGGATGGTGCTTCACTACGATACAAGGGTCGTCTGGTGCTTCCCCAGAACACAGCTCTTCAACAAGCTATCTTCTATGAACTCCATGCTTCTCCATCAGCGGAGCACTCTGGTTTTATCAAAACATATGAATGGGCACGACACAACTTATTTTGGCAGGGCATGAAAAGGACAATTCAATAGATGGTGGTTGAATGTGATACCTGCCAGTGCAATAAGGGTGAAACAACACCCCTTCCGGGATTGCTCGAGCCCTTGCCCATACCTCCCCAGATATGGACAGATATTTCTATGGATTTCATTGACAGGCTCCCTAAATCTGGAGGGAATACTATGATTTTGGTTGTGGTTCATCGCCTCTCCAAATATAGTCATTTTTGTGCTCTCAGCCATCCCTATACAGCCTCTTCCGTTGCTTAATTTTTCCTGGACCAGATCTTTTGTCTTCATGGAATACCTTCTTCCATTGTCTCGAATCGTGATGCGACTTTCACTAGTCATTTTTGGACAGAACTCCTTCACCACACTGGCACCAAACTGAAGATGCGTTCAGGTTATCACCCCCAAATGGATGGTCAGACTGAAATTATCAATAAATGCTTGGAACCTTATCTTTGTTGCTTCTCCTCTGAGCAACAACATCAGTGGGCAAAGTGGCTCCCTCTCGCTGAATGGTGGTACAATACCTCTTACCGCACTACCTCTAAAATGACTCCATATGACGCAGTCTATGTTCCGGCACCACCAGTTTTTCTTCCTTACACCCGCAACAGTTCTCTAGTTCAGGCAGTTGACGCGGTCCTTCGCATTTTGCGCAAAAACCATTAGAGGAAATTTCAACTCAAAATGGGCCTCCTAAAATGAACTAATAAAATAATAGTTAAAATAATAAAATAATATTTATTAATTTTGGAGGAAAAAAAGAAAAAAACTACTTTTTTGTTTGTATTTTTGACATATCTCCCTGTGTTTTTACTCAAATTTCAATCGGGAGAGCTCGTTGGATGCGGAATTAAATTCCGCATTCAACGAGTACCCACTCGGCATACTTTTGACGGACCCCGCTACCCCAAAAACAAGAAATACCTGGAAAAATGGAATGATGATGTCATCATTCTGTTTTTCCAGGTATTTCTTGTTTTTGGGGTAGCGTGGTCCGTCAAAAGTACGGTGAGTGGGTACTCGTTGGATGCGGAATTTAATTCCACATCCAACGAGCTCTTCCGATCAAAATTTTAGTAAAAACACAGGGAGATATGTCAAAAATACAAACAAAAAAAGTAGTTTTTTTTATGATAGCTATCCCCAAATTTATATTAAAAAAGTGTTTAAGACCTATATGGTATTTCAAATTTAAAGCAATTTCATTGGCTAACACATGATGACATGGAATTTGAATAAAAGTTAAAAGGCCCATTTTGAGTTGAAATTTCCTCTAATGCTTCACATGGCCGGAAATCGCATGAAGCAACAAGCTGATCAGTACCGTTCTGAGCGCACTTTTGAAGCCAGTGATATGGTTTTTCTTCGTCTCCAGCCTTACAAGCAATCCTCACTAAAACTCAAAGGGCATCATCAGCTCGCTCCAAACTTCTATGGGCCATATAGGATTCTTCAGAAGATTGGGTCTGTTGCTTCTAAATTGGAACTTCCGCCTTCTTCCCACATTCATCCAATATTTCATGTCTCTTGTCTGAAGAAATTTCTTGGCACCAACATTAAAGGCCAAACTATTTTACCAGAACTGGACAATGAAGGATCCATCTTTTTGGAGCCAGAGGCTGTCCTCAATAAGCGCCCTCGTCAGCTTCGTTCTCACTCTATCACAGAGGTCTTAATTCAATGGCACGGAATGCAGCCCGAGGATGCTACGTGGGAACCACTCCTCCAGATACAGTGACAATTTCCACATCTAAAGCTTTGAGGACAAAGTTTTTTCTAAGGGGGAGGGGATGTTAGGAACCCATGTCAATCCCTCTCTTTACTATGTTAGTGTATTGTTGTTGGACGCATATGCTTTGTAAGTCGTCCCATAGTAATTGTTGATCCATAGTTTGTGTTATTTTTGTGAGACGCATATGCTTTGTAAGCCGCTTGTAGTAATTGTTGATCCATAGTTTATATTGGCCCATGGTTTTGACCCATAGTATTGGTGCCCATAGTTTATATTGGCCCATGGTTTTGCCCCATGGTATTGGCACCTATTTTTAATATATAAGTGTGTGTTGAGGCCAAGGAAGGCACCGTGAAGTTATTTTGTATTGAGCTTGCTCAAAGGAGGTTTCCCCCTCGAAGTGGCTTGCGATTAATATAAAAGTGATTTTGAGTTCTGCTGCTATATCGTGTGTTTTGATTACTTGTTTGCTGCAGGGTCCTCACAGTTTATTTGTAGCCTATGCCTTCTTTTCTGAGAAGCCTCATGCTATGAATCTTTCTTCGTATCCCACGATGTTTCCATCTACTGCATGATGGAGCTACTAACTTATCTTCATGTATTGATACTGTATCCTAGACATCATTCTTCTTGAATTGGTCTTCCATTTCTTCTTGGTTACTTCTTCATGGCTAGAAGGTTCTGTATCAATGATGTCGTTGTATTCATCATATTATTCTTTGTCTTTGAACTGTCGTCTCTTGTTCTTCGGAACAAGTCTTCATTCTTTTTTGCTTGTAGTTGATTATGTATGTGATATTTCCTACAAGTCAAATGCATTTGTATGGTTATAAACATTTCATAAGGAATATTCATACTGGCAAGTTATTATGCATAAATATGTGATCGTGCAGCTACTTTAACCAATACAACATTCATCCATATCTCACTGAAACTTTCTAGATGCGTTCCATCTCTACCAGGACAACATTGAGATTGTGCACTAATCCAATATGTCAGCAAAGAGGTTTCATTCTAGATAAGTAGCAATGGAGAGTTGTATAGCACCATGAGCTACTTACCCATCACATGCATATTAGTAGTATACTGTCGTTGATGCAAACATCCTATCATGCATAATGCATCAACTGAATATAAACAAATGCATAACAAATCAATATCATGAAATGACAATTGAATACTTATCTTTATTTGTTTCGAGGGTAGACTCCTTCTTGAGCCTCTAGCTTCATCATCTTCTTCATTCATGATAGCATTGTTTCTTATCCAAATTCTAAGGAGGATAAGAGGTGCTTCATGAGTTCAAATCTTCATATTCCTCATCGCTTGGGAGATCTTCTTTGGATGGTAAGAGCTTGATCTTCAGTTGCTCCCATATTCTCTTCTCTTCTTATGATTCGAGCTTCTTCATATTCCTCATCTTTTGGATGGTAAGAGCTTGATCTTCTGTTGCTCCCACCTTCTCTTCTCGAGCTTCTTCTTCTTGTGAGTTCTCTTCACATATTCTATTGAAAGCAATCACTTTCTTCTGGCACACATTCCTCACATGAAGGAATCCCATGATCCTGGGACGCCATTCAAGGTGGCCATCACCACTTCTGCATTCTTCACTTCTTCTTTTGCCGTTTCAAGTTGTTCTTGATTTGAGAGACTCTTATGACTGCATGGTCTCTGCATTCTAGATCTTCACATTCTTCAACTGGTTTCTTAAGGTCATATTTTGATTTCTGTTCTTCCCTTCAAATAGCTTGGTCAAGGAATCAAAACATCATCAGTGTCTTTAGGGAGACACTTGTAATACAAGTTGATTCATGACTGAATCAGCAATTATCTTCTTGGCCTTGACCAAGTTCTCTTTGTGTAAGGCTTCTAGCCTCATCTCCCTCTCAAACTAGAACCTCTCTACTCATGTAGGTGTCCAATCCATTTTCTTCAGAGAGATCAAATACTTCTATGCTTGGAAGTTTTCAACTTCACCAAGTTTATCATCAAGCTGATGTGATAGATCACTTTGAAATGAGAACCTCAAATGAAAATAGCAAAAGATTAGATCTTATCGATTTGAGGTGTCTGTCTTGGTTCCGGAGCTAGCTGATCTAGGGTTTGCCACAAAAACCCTAATTTTCAAAACTTGGAATATTTTAGATCTAATTGGATAGACAGATATATCTCTTCAAATAGAGTTGTCCAATGTACTCCTTTTCTGAAAACAGTGGAGGGAAGCTCCCGGAATAGGAAGCCCTAATTTTCCAATTTCTTCTGCAGAAATTCCTGTTACTGTTTGTGTGATCTATGAAATTTATACTCCTCTATGTCTGAAATTTCTCACTGAGGTAACCTCACATGTCCCTGATCCAAGAACATAGGTTTCATCAGAATTGGTTTCAAAATTTGGGATTTATTATCCTTTTCCCAAGGTGACCTGTTACAGGACTGTTTAGAAAAGCGAAGTTGTACGGCATGCCATGTGTCCCTGGATGATCGTCTGAGTCTGATATTAGGACCACCAAAATTAAATTCTGTTAGATTTTTGGAACATCTTCAGGAATTCCATTTGGACCTCTGTATCCCAAGATATTGCAATTCTTCTCAGGTGTCTTTTTTAAGGATGAATTCTGGAAAAGGCTAGAACCATAACTTGGAGGGATCATATATCCCATAATATAGCGAATAAGAGGCTGAGCTTTGGACACAGTGTTAATAAGGATTTTATATTCAGCCCCTGAAATTTTCAGCTTCTGAGACATCGCCAAACTCAGAATATAGTGAATGTACCAAACTTTATCAGTTTTAGTATTTAGGGTTTTTTCTAGCTCAGGGTCAAACTAGGGTTTGACTTTCCCGTAGTTTCACCCAACCAAATTTCTTGATCCAGGTCTCTAAAATTTGGTTTTGATGAGGAGAACAATCCTATGCTGGTCTCACTAAAAAATTCCTCTTCTATAAAAATCCCTAATTTCCATATCGAAATTGAAAATGCTTGAAATTGAATTCTGCTTCGACAGAAAGATGCACCCTTCAATGGAGAGTCATCCTAGCATACTTTTGCAGATGGATTGTGGAGAGAGACCCAAAAATTAAGAAGCCCTAGCTTCTGCAGCTGCACAATGTCTTCTTCTCAGGTTAGCTCTGATTCCATGTTAGTTTTTCAGCATTAAGCTAGCATTATATTGGGATCTTTACTGAGAGAATAACAAGTACAACAATCAAACACAAGCACATCACAAGAGACAAGAGACACAAAGAGTTTTCCTCGGGGAAACCATAAAGGAGAAAACCCTGCAACTTCCTCAGAGATAGAATCAACACCAAAATAGTGAAAGCCCCAAAGCAGTAGTCTTCTTCTTCTGTCTAGTCCCAGTATTTCCTTCCTCACTAATGCGCCACACTTGAGTGAGTGAATGAAGTGTGTTACAAGTGATAAATAGAGAGGCTCTCACTCTCTATTTATATTCTTCCGTTCACTTGAAGTGCACTCCATCATGTCAGCCTTACTTAACAATTACTTACTAGAGCCGACATCTCTAGGAGTGTCTAATAACCCTAGTGCCCCACCACTTGTGGGGACTTTGCCTCCTCCGGCCAATATGAGGGTAATACAATGGTGGGTACTATTGCCCCGACTTACAATGACTCACCTAGGGTTGAATTCACTAGGATATTCTAATAACCCAAGGGCCCCACAACTGTGGGAACTTTAACCCTTACAAATAGGAGGGTTACCCACAATGACTTGACGTGAATTCATTATAGAAACTTCCCGATCAGAACATCGGGGCATGACATGACTCAAATACATCCCGGAATAAACATCAGGTTACAATAGATAAGAAATACAAGTGAATACATTCTTAAGTTACAATTACATCAACATATAGATGTTTGGGAATCACTTAGTGGTTACGTAACACATCCTGTATTTTTTTAAGGAATTGCTTACACAACATGGTACACAAGTTGTGGTTTATGCATAAGGATCTACTGCAATGCATAATTTTGGATATGATAATTTTGTTTCATTTCAAGATATTTTTTCATGCAACCATGGATATTATGGCAATTAGCATGGTTTACTCAAAAGTTAACTTGTGAAATAGATATTTATTCAATAACTTGGCTCAAATTCAAGTCAAATTCCTATTTATTCATGGTATTAAACAACCTCAGGGCCATTTCAGATTGATCCATAAATTAATATAAGTTATGTACTAGAAACTAGCAGTTTTGACTGAGCTCTGTTATGGTTTTCAGTTAAGTTAACTATTTTTTTACTATATCATGCACATTTTGATTTTTTGTTAAAAGGACCTTGCAAGGTCCTTTTGACCCATTAGAAGGACAAAGATACATCCAACCGATATATAATGATGGCCAGGCTGACTACCTCGATCAAATCTACAATTTTACTGCACTACAAGAGGACTACATAAATCCAACAGCAGATGGGAACCTAATGTGGAAGAGTGCTAGTTCTTGCACATCCGACTCGGGGAAAGCTTTGGAGAATTGGAAGAACATACTACATGAAGTA
>LPNX010134251.1:21380-44079 GCA_001517045.1 Pseudotsuga menziesii
GCCTTCTAAGCTCATACAAGGTATTCTCTCATTTACACACATGGCTCTAAGTGTCATGTGTCTGGCTACACATGTTTTTTTGTACTCTATGCCTTCTTTCTGTGAGAAGCCTCGTACTACAAATATTTCCTTGTATCCCATGATGTTTCCATATACTGCAGGTTGGATCATGTAGATCCATATGGAATACATTACAGACTTCCCTTCAGGTCTTGATACTACATCCTAGACATCATTCTTCTTGAATGGGTACTCTCGTTCCCTTTCTTCTTAGCTACTTATTCATAGCTAGAAGGCTTTGTATCAATGATGTCGCTCAACAGTGTCGCATAACTGTAATGTGTCTAAGATTTTTTATTTCTTTGAAATTATTGTCATATTATTCTTCATCTTTGATTCTTTCTTGAGCTATCGTCATTTGTTCTTCACAACAAGTCTCATCCTTGTTTTCTTTTAGGTGATTGTACACGATCTTTTCTACAAGTCAAATGCACCAGTTGTATGATTAAAAACATTTCATAATGCATATTCATAATGGTAAATTCTTATGCATAAATATATAATCATGCAACTATTTTAGACAATAGAACATTCATCCATATCTCACTAAAACTTTCTAGATGCCTTCCATCTCTACCAAGACATCATTGATATTGTGCACTAATCCAATATATCAGCAAAGAGGTTTCATTCTAGATACGTAGCAATGGAGAGTTTTATAGAACCATGAGCTAATTACCCATCACATGCATATTAGTAGTTTATTGTCATTAATGCAAACATTCTATAATGCATAACACATCAACTGAATATAAACAAATGCATAACAAAACAATATCATGAAATGACAATCGAATACTTATCTTTATTTGTTTTGTGGGTAGACTCCTTCTTTCTGCTTCACCATATTCTTCATTCATAACAGCATCATTTCTTATCCAAATGTTTAAGATGGATAATAGTTTGTTGAAGAATTGAGTTCTTCATATTCCTCATCTCTTGAGGTATCTTCTTTGAATTGTGAAATATTGATCTTCAGTTGCTCCATCTTCTTTTCTCTTATTATGAGTTGAGCTTCTTCTAGTGTGTGCTCTTCCCAGAATCTCCTGAAAGTAATCATTTCCTTCTGGCACATATTTCTTGAATGAATGAATCCCATGATCCTGGGAGGCTATTCAAGGTGGTTATCAAAACATCTTCATTCTCTAGTTCTTCATCCACTGCTTCAATCTATTCTTTGATTTGAGAGACCCTTGTAAATTATGACTGTATGGTCTCTGCATACTAAATATCCACATTCTTCAACTAGTTTCTCGAAGTGATATTTCGATTTATGTTCTTCCCTTCAAATAGCTTGGTCAAGGAATAAAAACATCTATTTAGGTGTCTTTAGGAAAGACACGTGTGGTATAAGGTGATCCTTAATTGAATCAGCAATGGTTTTCTTAGCCTTGACCAATCTCTTCTTGTGTAAGGCTTTTAGCCTCATCTCCCTTTGGAATTGGAACCTTTTGACTTATTTAGGTGTCCAATTTCATTTTCTTCACTAACCAGTGAGATCTAATACTTCCATGGTTGGAAGTTGACATTTTCACCAAGCTTGTCATCAAGCTGGTGTGATTAGTCATTTTGAAATGAGAACCTCAAATGTAAATATCTGACCATGAAAGAAACACATCCAAGAACCATGTCACAATGGCCCGCCCAACACTTACATCTTTCGTTCTCAAAAAATGGCTCTCAGCTCTAGGTTGATTGTTAGTCCTAGACTTAAACAAATTCATGGTAACTGACCATGTGCCTTCATTCTCCTAGAGAATAGACTCTTACACTAAACTGAGCTTTAGTCCCAAACTGAATCAATTTCCTGGTAACTGGCTAGGTGCCTCCGTTCTCCCAGAGAATGGATTCTGTAGGTGTTCATCATCTTTGGCCATATTGTGGTATCCTCAGGGCTGATTACATGTGTCAACAAAACCTTGAAAGAGAGACTTAGCATAGACTATAGGATCTCCAAGGCTCTTTTACATGTGAACGTGACAAAACCTCCAAAGAGCATCCTAGCACGAACTATAGGATCTCCTAGGATATATTCTATGTGATTATAACCACAAAACCATGAAAGAGCATCCTAGCATAGACTATAGGATCTCCCATGACCTTTTCTATGTTGTCAGGCATAAAACTTAAAAGTGCGTCTTACGACCTCCAATAACTCTAAAGAGCATCCTAGTACTTTTTTTAGCACATAGCTCAACCTATTGGATCTCCAGGGCTGATTACATGTCTCTAGTAGCAAAACCTCAAAAAAGAATCCTAGCATAGACTATAGGATCTCCTAGGATCTTTTCTATGATACCTGTAGTAAAACCTCAAAAGAGCATCCTAGCATAGACTATAGGATCTCCCAGGATTTTTTCTATGCTACCTGTAGCAAAACCTTTAAATAGCATCCTAGCATAGAATATAGGATCTCCCATGATCTTTTCTATGCTACTTGCACAACTTGTCCATGGACAACCTATAGAAAAACCTCAAAAGAGCATCCAAACACAGACTATCAAATCTCTCAGGATCTTTTACATGCTTATCTGTACAATCTATCCATAGAGTATCATCCCGATACTCATCACAGCATCATCTTGATGCATATGATCATCATATGATACTCCTAATCATCATCATAGCAGAAATTGAAGCATCATCTTGATGCTCATCACACAATGCTTACATCCACAACCATGGGAAGGATCCTCCTACCATGCTTGGAATGGCTCCTGCAAATGTGTCCCATCACTTTTTCCTCAAAGTATCTTCTATCTGAAGAACACCAAGACTCTCTCTGAAGTACTCAAACTTCACCCTATCTAGTGGTTTGGTCAACACATCTGCTATCTACTCATCTGTCACAACATACTGGAGCTTCAATGCTCCTCTCTACAGCATATACTTGATATAATGATATTTGATCTTGATGTGATTTGACCTGTCGTGGAAGACTAGGTTCTCAGACAACTTCACACAACTCTGGTTTTCATAGAAGATACAGGTAGCATCAAATAGGTGATCAAATAACTCAGATAGTAGCTTCCTGAGCCATACTACCTCACAACTAGCCGAACAAGCTACGATGTACTCTAGTTCAACTATACTCAGTGCTCCATAGGATTGCTTCATGCTAAACCAAGAGATCATATCTGATCCCATATTGAAGAAACACCTTGAAGTGCTCTTTCTATCTGCAGCACTTCCTGGCCAATCTGAATCAACATAACCCTCCAGGTTAAAATTTTTATTCACATCATACTTGAGCCCATAATCGATCGTACCCTTCAGGTACCTCAGAATATGCTTTACAGCAATTAGGTGAACATGTTTAGTATTTGTCAGAAACTGGCTCAAGTTGTTCACCGCAAAGAAAATATCTAGTCTCGTGTTTTTCAGGTACATCAAGGAACAAATCATTTGATGATACATCATGGAATCAACCATCTCTGATGAAGCAACACTCAATAGTTTCAAGTACGATTCCATAGGTGTGGTCATGTCCTTGTATTCCATCATCCTGAACCTCTTCAGGATATCTACTACATACTTCCCTTGCCCCAAGGAGATTCCATCCACATTCTGTCACACCTCCATACATAGAAAGTAGTGCATCATATCCAAGTCGTTCATCTCGAACTCGGCAACAAGTATCCTCCTTGCAACTTTAATGAGTTCCTCTTTTTTGTTGGGAAAAATTCATTGACATATAATAGGAGCATCATTGGTCTTCAAACTTCAACCTTGAAGAAAAGGTTGGAATCCGCTTTACTCTCAGTAAATCCTAGATTCATCAATAAGCTATCCATCCTGTTGTACAATGTCCAACCTCGATATATTTTGTAATTACTCCCTCTAAAGCGGAGCATCATTCTCCCTTTGTCTTTTGTACTTTATGCACTGAAACATTATGTACTAGAGTGACAAGTAGCTTCCTCTGCTACTAATATTCTATGTATCCATCTAGGGTCACTGGATACAAAGATTCTTTATCTTGAAAACATTATTCTTGCACCCATCTGTGAGCTTTTCATCCTATATAGGATTTCATCTTCAACCTTGTAGCAAAGGTTAATATCTTCACCACTATAGGTTATATTCAAGCTCCTCGTGTCTGTGATATCCCATGGGTTCCTTCTGAGCTCGTACAAGGCCTTATTTCATTTGCACGCATGAGTTTGTCTGTCATGTGTCTTAACTTCCAATGGCTGCAAATGTCTCTTCGCAGTCTATGCCTTCTTTTTGTGAGAAGCCTCGTGCTGTGAATATTTCCTTGTATCCCATGATGTTTTCATCTATTGCATGATGGAACAACGAAATTCCCTCCAGGTCTTGATATTGCATCCCAAACATCATTCTTCTTGAACTAGCCTTCCCTTTCTTCTTGGCTACTTCTTCATCAATGATGTCGTTGCATTCATCATATTATTCTTCATCTTGGATTATTTCTCGAACTGTTGTCACTTGTTCTTCAGAACAAGTCTCAACTTACTTTGCTTGTAGGTGATTGTACATGATATTTCGTACAAGTCATATGCACCAGTTGTATGGTTAGAAACATTTCAGAAGGCATATTCATAATGAAAACTTCTTATGCATAAATATATGATCATGCAACTATTTTAGCCAATACAAGATTCATCCATATCACATGGAAAATTTATAGATTCCTTGATGGGACCCTTAATTGATTGAGCTGAGGTAAATGTAGTGGCACCCAAAGAAGAAAGAGATAGAGGATTGGCTGGACTCCAAAACGCTAGCATTCGTGCAAGAGGAAAGCATAGGATCATGATGGAGTGAAAAAAACTGGGTGGATAAGTACATATACTCTGATATCCATGAGATCTTCTTTATAGAGTTTCCTGTTATATTGTACGAATGGTGTTCAATATTGGTGACTGGACAACCAACGTTCCTAAGGAGAGAACCCGTCGAATGGAATGTGTTAACACTCTATTTTTAACAGTTGCTCTAAGGGCTTGAAGGAGGTTCGATAAGGGTCCCAGTCCCTCAAATCTCATGTGAATGCCCTTCAACAAGGAAAGTGGCAGGCGCACTGTTATCATTGGGAAAGGTTCATAATCAAAGGCTACGATTGATTGGAGGTGTATTAATGGCTCCAAAGTGCTTCGCGTGGGCAAACATGCACGATCAAAGATTCCTTTTCCAATTGCGAAATGTGTTAAAGAACGGAAGCTTTCGATGGCTGAGATGAGGTCTGGGGTAGATATACAGCCTAAATTAATTTCGTGATCCATACTTATGTGGTTAGAACTACAATCTGAAATTGTGAAAGGGCGTAGAGGTCGTGAAGATCAATGGCCACGATGAAGAAGGAGAAGAATCCATGGCTCTGGTTCATTTTGGAATGCAAAATAGTACAGATAGATATCAACGTTCCTCATTGCGAAATATGGTGGGGCCCACTTGGATCGATGGCTACATAAGGGTCGATCTTGATCGATGATTAAGAACGTGTCACAATGCACAACTTCCCGTGGTGTTGAAAGAAAAAAGTTGATGGCAGGATGAACGAAACGTGGATGATAGACATAGAATATTCCTTTGATCGGATGGCTAAGAAGACTCCCAAGGTATAGGTTTCCCATCTAGTATGGAGATGACAGTGGAGGAGGCATTCACATGTGTAATCTTCCCCATTACAGATTGGTTGATTCCTCCAATGCCATTTGGGATATGCCTAAGGTGGAAGTCTTGCCCAGTGGCACTAATTTCCTCGGTTCGCAAGTGTGGCATGTGGTTTATTTCGGAAGGAACCATGAAAAATATAGAGGTTTGATTCATTGAGGTGAAAGACCTATCATTTACATGAGGCCAAGTGATACGATGAACTAGAACAACCCGATGCCACCATCAAGGTAATTGAAAGGGCAAGGGATGCTCAAATCTGTAGCCCTTAGAACCAGCTTGGAAGCCATGCAGAAATGGTTTGGAATCTGAGCCATACCAGATAATATGATTGAACATCAAGAGGGAAGATCCCCACCCTGGCATCACACATGCCACAATCACAGCTACTTAAATGGGGTAGCCCTTCCCGAGCCATCCTACTCACACTATATAATCCCATTCTTCGAAGATCCTCAATACATGGAATTGTGTAGTTGATAAGAGTTATAGGGTTGAATTCCAAGAGGTGTCGAAGTTATTCATAGACAAGCATGACTATGTGGTTCAAGAAGTTAGTTCGGGAAGGAGTACTCTTGGTAGGCAAACATGAGTCTATGTTCTAGTTATCTATACCAGAAAGTCACCAACCACTGGGGCACAGATGTTAAACACCAAGGGAGGTTCACCTGCTTCTACACTACCCAGTCTCCAGATGTGTGGTGCATGGGTTTTGACATCCTAGCGGCATCCCTCTGACACTCCCAGCTGCAATCACGACCTCCGAAGTCCCAGCTCACAGTGTTGGTAGTAATGTTGGAGCGAATTCTTGTACTAGGATCAGATGGGTCTGGAGCATTCAACACCATTCCTGGGATCTCCACTTGGCTGCTTGGTAGTGGATGAGGAGAAGGTAAAACACACACCTGGCTACATGGCTCGTGGAAAGATCCTCCTCATAGGAGGAAGAAGATAGTAAAAGGATGATAAGATTCTTAAGTCTCTTATCATCACCAAGCATTTGGCCACCTTTTCTCCAGCCTCCTCCTATAACAGTGTTACCCGACAGAGGATGAGGTCAAGAGAATGGTAGGGAAAAGGATTTGGGCCTTCTTGTCAGCCTTTGATCGATATCCTCCTACTAGACAAGGAGACCCAAAATGATTCCCAAGCATCCTGTGTGGGCAATAGACCGTCAGCATGCCGCATGAGAATCATTTTCATGAAACGAAATGGCGGGAGGCTTTGCACTGTCAGCCTGCATTATCACGCACCGCATCTCCATGATGTCTGTTTATATTTATAAAACATGGCTATAGTCCACTCCTTGCACTGTTAATGCCTGATGGTGACTTGTAAAAGCTTTTAATTCAGTAGTCTTAGCAATAGGATTGTATAAAAATGCTCCAACTAGAGGGAGAAAGGAGTTAGTGAATTGGATTAGGACACATTCCCGGGCCGAGGCTCCCCATTTGTAATATTTGATACTTGTGTATGAATAAATTGTAAAGGAAGAACTATTTTCTCATGGCAAAGGTTCATGTATCGTTTCTTTTCCAGATATGTGCTTTTCTTTATGTGTAAATGTGTTTCCTATTTCCATTCCAGTTTGTTGAATCCTTTCATTTCTGCAACTTGGTGTATAATGGCTATGAATTCATACTCGCTATGCTCCTGCTGTTTTTCCAGGAATTTACCAATGGTTCTTCTAAAGTTCCATGGAATTCATCTCGATGGTGCTCCACGTGATGGGATATCCCCTCTTGTCCTCTAATTGCCTGCTAAATATCTCCCGATTGGGAGATCAATGACTATCTTGCCTCTGTTTGCAAACCCATGCCATTCTTTCCCTTTGTAATAATTTCTTATGTAGGCTTGGACTCCATTTTCCCATGGTCCCTTATCCCCCGATAATCCCACCATCCATCCTACCTCGACGTACTCTCTCCCATTTAGGATGCTATCCCCCTGATCATGCTGATTGAAAATCCTATGCAGAGTAGACTCTGGTGACACACAAGATTGAAAATATTCTGGGAGTATACTTCGGTGACAGACGAGAGATCCCTCTCTAACTGTTCAAAGCTAGAGGCACGGTCTAAAGTGGTTATGTTGTTTCCCGGGAGCAACCTCCCCTTGCTCAACTTTGGGGGCTCAAATCCTGGTGCCAACAAACTGGCACCGTTGCCGGGGACCAGATTGAAGAATCATCCCTAGGAATAATGACATGGTTGTAGATCTGGTTATTGATGGTGAACAATGACCATACATCAAGAAGGTTGAGCACCTTTCACCTAGCGACTCCACTCTTGAAGGATTCAGATTTTAATGACTCCGCTGGTGGTGTGACCCAGAAATCAAATGACCAAGGAAAGATGACAGACCCTTCCTGGAAAAATGGACCCCTCCTAAAGCTTAGAAATGCATGGCGGAAGGTCCAAGCACTCGATTCCGCATTTCTTTCAGGATGATTTATCCTATATTGTAATTTTGCTTTTATCTTTTCCTAGACTTATCAAAACAGACTTCTATAGCTCAGCTCATTCTAAGCAAAGCCATGAATATATTCCTATCTATCCTTCTTTAGAAACCGAAAGTATTGCGTCATCTTGTACATCTAATTATGTCCTAGAGTTTTATCTGGGGGCACCCGATGTCAAAAGACACCCCTGTGAAATTCATGAAACCTCGGACGATGGCTTAGCTATCGTTCCTGACCCTATCTCCCCCATTTATCCAAGCCAATATAAACCACTACAATTACCTCTATCCTCCATGATTTTCCCGTAAAATACTACAAGTACCTCCCCAAGTTCAACGGAGAATCTGAAAACTTGACTGCTGAGAAACATGTACAAGCCTTTGAGCATTTATCTAACCTTTTAGAGATAGAACATGATGATTTCTGCATGCGGACGTTCACTCTATCCTTGCAAGGAGATGCCAAAGTCTGGTTTAAACACTTGCAGCCTAAGTCCATCAACACTAGGGAAGAGATTTCTTGCACATTCTTGAGGTTTTGGGGTAGGAGAAGGCCACTCGAGAAGATACTTTTAGAGTTTCATTCCGTGAGGAGGCATGAGGGTGAGGCCATATCTACTTTTAATAGAATATTCGCAAGCGTTTATTATAACATGCCTAATAAAGTCCAACCTCTTGAGAATGCTACTAAGATCTATTATGTAGCCGCCTTTCCTCCTCACCTGTCCTTGCTTCTTTTGGAGAGAAAATCAACCACCCTGTAGCAGATTTTCACTAATTTCTTGGAGGTTGAGGAAAACCTTAATATGTCCAAGAAATTATCAGATCAGGATAGTGGTGGTGAGATGAAAGATACATACAAATTGGTTGGGCCCTACAAGCAAAAGCAGAAAGTCTCTGGCTCGTCAAAGATCTCTCATGAAATGCAGAAAGATGATCAGCCTGTGGCTGGAATAGGCAGTCTTGTAGGATTATTCTCTGAAGATGGCGACCTGTCCTGCCCCTGGTCAAATAGGGACGATTTCAAGAAGGAGTTTGGTGCACCTATGTATGATGAATATGAACAAGAGTACCTACAGAACATGCCTGACATGCTAGCTATTGAAACAAATCCTTTTGATGAAAAGAATCAAGATGCAATGCAAAATCAGAAGGTCGAAATGGGAAAAGATGATGAGGGCACTGGAGGTGATAGCCCACCCTTGTGTTATGCCTCCTTTGAGTTAATACGACACATGATTTAGGACTCCAAGCAAAAGCAGAAGGAAATGGAGATGGTGTAGGCTAGAAACTTATACAGAAATGAAGATGGATACAGTAGCTTACAGGTAAACACTTTTTTCAATAGCCCACCTTCAATCTTTCCCTAATAAACCTTTTGGGATCAGGGAGAGGATTGAAAAATTATCGATGGTTTCTTCTGGTAGAAATTCTTGAAGGGATGTTAGACAGTGGAGTCGCTAGATGGATCAAGTTTTAATTTTTATGTTTTTTAAAGACTAGATCAATCAAAAGCTTTTATCTTTTTAGTTGTTTAGAAAAAAGTTAAGCTAAGTCGTACTTGGGAATAAAAAGATTTATCCCCAGCAACGGCGCCAAAAAGTGTTGCCGCCTTTCACACACTTGGGTCATGTGGCAGAAATCTTCAAGCCACTCAGTGTGTCCTTGGGGAAAAGTCTTGAGTCAAGGCTATCACCTTGTTCTTGACTCCCCGTTTAGGCTCAACTCCTAATGAAGCCAAGGGGGTTAGACTCTATTAAGTTACTAAGGCTAATTACTTAGTGTGATGGTGTTAAACTGAATGAGTTACTTAGGAGTTTGAAATTTAACCATAAACAATCAAAGATGACAAGATACAAAGATGAGTGTACGAAAGCACAATGCTGAGACACAATATATATATAGCAAGAAAATAACCAATTCCTTAGAATGGAGTCAAAATAAAATCAATGTACTTGCATGTGCTTGGATTGAATGTTTTGCAATTGCCTCTTGGTACGTTTTAAGTTAATGTGAGGTGTGATTTGATTAAAATTAGGCGAAGGGGTGGACTCCAGATATACTCGAGAATACTTGGAGTATGTCCAAAACTAAACCTTCACGGCTACCCACAAGGAATATGTGGGCTGAATGGAGTCTCTGGGGCTGTTGTTCATAATGCACCCGTTAGGGTGTGACAGAGATCGGTTCCCCGAGGTCACTTTTCAGAAGTTCCCGCTTCCTTTGGGTATTTTTCCATTGTAAAGGTTTGATCTAGGTGTTGGATTTTCACCTGTTCGTTTGTCAGTTGGGGAGAGTGAGTCCTAATTATACTAGTCACTCAAGTGCTTTTGATACAGCTTGACTGATCGGATGAACCACAGCCAAGTGCAGAGCATACACATTGGAGTCTTGTCAATTTTAGTAAGTTTTAAACTGGGTGTTCTTGTTTAAAAGAAAACCCTCTAGGAACCTATTTCGATCCAAGTGGATCTCAATCGAGGAATCGAGGAGGGGTTAATTTTATAATAGCTAAAAACAAATGATTGAAAAGAAAAAAGATACACGATTCTAGTTTTCTAATTAGTCCTACCACGAATCTCTTTCCCCTTTCGGGTCAATCGAGAAGTCGTGGGATAAGTATTAAGATTACTTTGAAATATAAAGTATGAAATATGAAATTAATAAAAAAATATTTTATACTACCCTGCAGATTAGATCAATGCTAGTTTGAAAAGAAATGAGCAAAAAGCGACCAAAAGGACACTGACGCAAATCCCCCAAGGGGGGATGGGGAATGGGCTCGAAAGAGCCTATTCCAAAAATAATTTTATTTATTATTGGTTACAATATCAGAAAAATGAAATATCAGAAACTTGTTGGTCCTTATATAGGCTGAAACCAATATCTTACAACTTTGCAAAAATTTTAAGATTTTAGTGCAAAGGGAGACCCCTGGCGGGATTTGAACGCTCCTGAGGCCACTTCAAATAGTAGGATCCTTTCTTTTCTGTCAGACCTGCTAAAAAAAATTGAGCATGTTAGAATAACATATGCCCAAAATCACTTTAAGAGTACCTTTGGATCAGCCTAGCTTATCTCAAAAAAAAATGAAGTTAAAACTAGCTAAATAGGCGAAAAAGGAACCAAGGAAAGCAAGCTTTCCTTGGGATCTTGGCTTGCTGTTTGCGCAGCAAATGAAATATGCACTGACTGCTGTATTTAATCTCTTTTAAAACAGAATGGAAAACTGGTGCATGCAACCTACTAATTCTCCTTAACTTGTCATGCAAAATGGACGATTTCCTTATGCTAGATCTAGAAGACTTAATGATATTTTTCAGAATTTGAGATCTAGACTATGATATCTGAAACATCAGATCTATGTATATTTTACTTTGAAGAAACAGATCCAAATGATAGCAAAGCTTTTTCACACCATAACCAGGTAATAAAATTGATTTTTTTTTATAGAAATGAGAATAAGAGGAGGGAAGGTCGGATCGTTGCTTGAATGGAGCAAGTTGAAAGGAGGCCCTTTTGTGGAGTGCTGAGGGATAGATTCTTGAGCTTATTGGATAGGAATGGTGTCAATCTAGATCCACACCTTCATCTAATCAGGAAGCTGCAACCAAATAACACAAGCCTGCACACACCTCGTGAGATCTGGATATAGATGTATAGAGCAACAAAAATAAAAGATTATGCAAAAATAATCTTACTTAAGCATATAACTACAATTTTTGAGCATACATCATATAGATAAACAAGATCAAGTAATCTAACTTGCCTAGTTTACACCCTTACTTGATTCAACCGAATCCTTGAAGCTAGAACACATAAGCATCACATAATTTGGCAAGAAATTGTAGCCACCACATCAACAGCATAACACTGAGAATCCACACATACACATGCACTACACAGTATAGCCTGCAAAGCTTCTTTATTCACAAATGATGATCAAATACAGAGTTACAATGGCAAGCCCTTCAGTCCAGCTCTAACTAGCTTAGAAGAGGCTGCTATGCTTGGATATATACAAAAACCAGGAGATCCAGTCCAGGGGGGGCACAAATCCCAAGGAGATAGACCAAATATGCTGATGGAGAGTCCATCAATGCCTGATCTGTGTCTAATTGAGCCAGATCTAAGTCTCACTGAGTGCAATTGTCAATCGGAGAGCTGATATGACTGACACCTCAACCTGTTGATTGAAGCATCCACCAAAACTCATCCAGATGAGCCAAAACATGTTGAGGAGAGAGGGAGGGCGAAATTCCCCATAAATGATGCTGAAGATAAACTTTGGATCTGATTTGATCACTTCCTTCAGTCAAGGATTTGTCAGATGCAATCAATCTGCTTCAGATCTGACTGTTTTCAATCAAATCGACTGAGAATCCATTGATTTATGATTTTATATTTGGTCCATTATTCATTAATTTATTAATTAAAATAATCAATAATTGATTTTTGGGGCTTTCTGACCTGAGTGATGGAAAATCACTCAAAACTAGCAAACAATGGGTCCATGGGTTTACATGGTGCTCTTAGCTTGAAAATGAGCACCTACATGAATGAAACTGATTATTTGGCCCACTTTTATTACAAAATCAATTTTTCAGATTAAACTATTAAAAAATAGCCTAAGTTTTGGAAAAATTAAATTTTTAATAAAAAACACTGAAAAAACTAAAAAATTGAAAAATTGAAAAACACCTAGGGGGAGTTAGACATATTCATATGAATTGACCATGATGTCTAGCATTCTTATCCATTGACACATAGACTCTAATAACCTCAACATGCCTAAATGCCAAGCTAACCACCCCAACTTTGGAGGTATGGAGTGAAAAAATCAGAAATTATCAGTCATTTATTCAACAACCAATAATAACCAAGGGAAAAAACACCCTAGGCTGATCAGATTGACAAATAAATTCTAATAGACCGAGTCTCTTACAGGCACTATCATGCTAGAACATTTATTACAACTCCCCCATGGGGTATGAGCATGCGATATAGTACAACAAGCACTTCCCAAGTTATCCTTGTCCAGTTCACCAGGCTCACTTGATAAAAAACCACTAAGTACAACTTAGGTGGTAACATATTCCTAAGGGGTGGAAGGAGATTCAGATCAGGGAAAAGAAGAAAGATCGAAAGAGGGCAACGAAATCCTAGTCTATTCGAGGAGAGTGAACATAAACGTCAGTCGCACAAAGATGAAGGGTCTTGTGATGAAGAGGAGGACTATAGCCCAATATGGGAAAGAGCAAAGGAATCAGAAGAATCTATAGAGACACCAAGATGAGGATGCAACTACATCACACCAGGAGTATCACTGTCGACGAGATCAATATTCTCATCCACAGAAAGGACCAATAATACCAATAGTGCTAGTAGTGCGACTAGCAGGAAAGAGGGTTCACCTCCTTTGAATCATTTTCCAGAGAACCCTAATGGAAAATCAATGGATGGGGAAGACATTCAGTTACTCACATTCAATGGAAATGGCGCAGAAGATCCAAAGCAACATCGGTTCCTCTATGAATTTTTTTGGATGGTTAAATTAGGCCATAATGTAGACATAAAGAAGGCACAAATGATCACAACTCTAAGGGGTCATGTGCTATATTGGTTTATGAATTTATGTGTCGCACCGACTAGAACACCACAAAATACCCTTGATGATATCATAGCTACAATGGTCTCCGAGTTCAGAAAACCTAAATATGAATCACATTGCATTAATGCGATCAAGGAGATAAAGCAAGCACTGGGAGAATGAGTATGGGACTTTGACCAACGGTTTAAAACTTTGATGGCCAAAGTAAGCTTCCAAATGTCGGATGTAGAACATAAAGAGTGGTTTATTGCCACGTTATTACCGCACATCCGAGGACCATTAATGCAACAGAATATTCAGTCGCAAACATAAGCACTAGATTTGGTGATGAAGCTAGAAGCCTCTCCCATTGGCGATGATGCCACAGGAATGGTACAGATTTAGTCACAGTTGGCTAATATAACAATACAACTACATGACATCAGGAAGAAAATGATGCACAAGAATATTTTTGGTGCAGAACATATGGGAACACTAAGGATAACTATCTAGCCTTCACAAACTATATTGCACCAGGTTCACCAAACCCATTAAATGGCCAAGGACTACCATGGTGTCGGATATACTAGTCTAGAGGGAATCATGACAATGAGTGCCTATACCTATAGAATATTGTGAGTACCCCAACAAATATTTTTTTGTAAGTTTTGTAAGTCAGTAGGACATGAAGAAAAATATTACAGAGCATACAAGCTCTTGAAAGAAAAGACTTTCGACACCTACTTAATGAAAAATGAGGGGATGGCTTAGGATGAACTGGCACAAGCATCATATCATCCTACACAGTTCCCACCCAATCAATACCAAAATCATCATTAACCTCAGTACATGCCTTAACAGTTGTACACACAAAAAACTTGCTACTAGCCACACTACCGGCAAAACCAGTACCCACTGCAGCAACCACACCCGCATGGAAGGGGTGGTGGAAACTTCAGAGGAAGAGGTCGGGGAGGAGGATTTGGTAGAGGAAGAGTCCAGGTTATGTGTTATAACTATGTAAAAATGGGTCACTATGCCAGAGACTACTTAGAACTTGTGAAGACATGTTCATACTGTAAGGGACGAGACCATAATGTGGAGCAACGTCCTCAGTTGATCGCAAAATGGCAAGCAAGGACCATCGTAGGACCTAACCCTGGGTAGAATCAAAACCCAAATCCTAGCATGAACGTTCATATGATTGTAGTTGAACCATGATATATGAATGTTGTTGTCATAACATGAGGAGTAGCTGCGATAGGAGATGATCGGGATAAAGCACAAGAACAACTGCAACCATAGGTATGACCTGTGACACAAAAGAAGGCATCATTCGATGCCTAGAAACAAAAGGAAACATTCCTGGAGGTATGGCCTAAGTTTGTGGATTCAGTAGAACCATCGATGTTAGAAGGAGTCAAGGAGATGCCTTAACGATTTTAGTGCATTTTTCATAAAAAATGCTCCACAAAAGGTTAGTAAGCTCAGACCCTTTCTGTCAATATGCTTAATGCTAAGATAATATAAAGATGCTATTATAGAACCATAGGAAATGATAGAAGAGATTCCCATAGATAATCATCCCGAAAAGAAGGTTAATCAAGTGGGAAAGAAGTTCAAAACTGGCAGTGAGTTATGAATGACTGTACAGATAGGTGACTACAACATGGATTACATTAGTTTAGACCTGGGGTTTGATTTCAATATATTAACAGACAAACTTTGGAAAGTATGGGAAAGCCACACCTCGACTGGTCTCCTATCTAGCTACAACTTGAAAATCAGGTGAAGGTCCTACTCATTGGATGCTTGAGTCGAGTCCCCCTTGATGTTGAACAGTTGCACACATTTACGAACTTTGAGGTGATAAATATTATTGATGACACCAACCCATATCCTTAATTGTTAGGGATAGATTAGGCTATTGACAACCAAACCATTACAAACTTCAAGAAACGCATCCTCTCATTTGAGGATAATGAGATGATACTAGTGTCGCCCATTGACCGGTTAGAAGGAAAAAGATACGTCGAGCCCATATATAATGATGGCCAGTATGAATACCTCGACCAAATATACAATGTTACTACACTACAAGAGGACTACATCAATCTGACAACAGATGGGAACCTAATATGGAAGAGTGCTAGTTCCTGCACATCTAACTTTGGGGAAGCTTTGGAGAATTGTCAGAACATACTACATGAAGTATCTATGAGGAGATGTGTGAGAGTTACCAGGTAGGTGCGATGGGTGGAGAATGAGTTACGTGAGCTACCCACCTATGAGGGTTTACCTAACCTTGTGACCTTCTTAAACAAGTTTTAAGGACTTGTAATTGAATCCATGTGCTTGTCCAAGTTGGATCATGCCGTAAAAGATACACCTGCTAGATGGTGGGGTGCATATAAGAAGTCTATAACAAACTGGCCATAGTGCAGAGATTGATGGAAGTTAGATTTGGAGAAGACATCACCCTGGTAAACCATAAGTATTCAGGGTTAGCAAACCATGTGGAACATTTTAATCATTACCGCATCGTATTTGTAGAATACCCGAGGAAGGATTGGGTACATCATTTCATACATACATTCGAAAGGACACCTAGAACCCGGTATACATCTATGGAATTCTGATAAGAAACCCAAGAATAGGAAGGGATCGCTAAGAAATTTTCACATACATTTGAATTTGCTAATGAGCATCGTACAGTTGATGCTGCACACTTATAGCTGATCATGTGGGAACACATCCTGCAATCACATCAGAATGGCTCTGCATTGATCATATGGGAACACATCCCACAATCACATCAGAATGTCTCTGCACTGATCATGTGGGAACACATCCCACAATCACATCAAAATGTCTCTGCACTGATAATGTGGGAACACATCCCACAATCACATCAGAATGTGTCTGGACTTACATCTAACCATGGAAGGAACCCATTCTCTCACCATGTCAGAAGGAAACAACACTTATATCTAACCATGGGAGGCCCCGCTTACCACCATGTCAGAAAGGCTCATGGACTCATCACTTCCTCTTGAAAGGAGCCTCGATCTGGTGAACACCAAGCTTCTCCCTGAAGTACTCAAACTCCACTCTAGCCATTTTTAGCATAGAATCATATCAGGAATGATTACGTCCAAGGATAACATGTTAGTTTCGCTAGGACTGATCACATCTGAGAACAACCTACAGGACCATTTACGTCTAAGCCACCTATGAGCTTCACGAGGATTTTATGCTCAGACAACCTATCTCACCAGCAATGCTAGAACACTCTCTTTCAAGAGATCTTGATTTGGATCACATACTGGAGCTTCACTGCTCCTCTCTCCATCATACACAAATTCAAGTCATATCAATCAAATCTAATAGTAGTTTTTCAAAAGAAACTTACTACCTCCCAAATATCCAAGCAAGGGGAAACATATTTTGCTTCGACTGTACTCAGTTCCATGCAGGATTGCTTCTTTCTACACCAAGAAATCACATCTGATCTCATACTGAAGTAGCACCCCAAAGTGCTCTTCCTGTTAATGGCATTTCCTACCCAATCTGAATCCTCATAACCTTCTAGGTTAATCTTTTGATTCACCTCATACTTGAGCCCATAATCAACTGTACCCTTCACGTACCTTAATGCATGCTTTGCAACCATCAAGTGAACATGTCTCATTGTCTTCATAGCAAAGAAAATATCCGGTCTCGTATTCATCAGGTATATCAAGGAACAAATCATTTGATGATACATCATGGCATCAATCATATTTGATGAAGCATCACACAATAGCTTCAAGTTCAATGCCATAGGTGTGGTCATGGCCTTGTAGTCCATCATCTTGAACCTATTCAGGATATCTATTGCATACTTATCTTGTCCCAGGGATATTCCATCCGCATTCTACCACACCTCCATGCCTAGAAAGTAGTGCATCATATCCAAGTCCTTCATCTCAAACTCGGGAGCAAGTCTCCTTCTTGCAACTTTAACGAGTTCCTATTTTCTGTCAGGAACAAGTCATCAAAATTTAACAGGAGCATCACTGGTCTTCCAACTTCAACCTTGAAGTAAAGGTTGGAATCCGCTTTACTCTCAGTAAATCCTATATTCATCAGTAATATTTCCATAGTGTTAAACCATGTCGAACCTCAGGATATTCTGCAGTCACTCCCTCTGAAGCAAAGCATCATTCTCCCTCTATATTTTGTACTCTATGCACTGAAACATTATCTACTGGAGTGACAAGTAGCTTCCTCTACTACTAATATTCTATGTATCCATCTAGGATCACTGGATACCAAGGTCCTCTATCTTGAACTTTTTCAAAAGTTCTTCTTGCACCCATCTGTGAGATTGTCATCCTCTATAGGCTTTCATCTTCAACATTGTAGCAAAGGTTAAGGTCGTCATCACTCTAGGTGATCTTAAAGATCCTCATGTGTGTGTTATCCCATGGGTGCCTTCTAAGCTCGTACAAGGTCTTCTCTCATTTTCACACATGACTCTTCCTGTCATGTGTCTTATCTTCTAGTGGTTAGTGGTTGCAAATGTCTCTTCATAGTCTATGCCTTCTTTCTGTGAGAAGCCTCGTGCTACAAATATTGCCTTGTATCCCACGATGTTTCCATATACTGCATGTTGGATCATGTAGATCCATATGGAATACATTACAGACTTCCCTTCAGGTCTTGATACTGCATCCTAGACATCATTCTTCTTGAATTGGTACTCCCCTTCCCTTTCTTCTTGGCTACTTCTTCATAGCTGGAAGGCTCTGTATCAATGATGTTGCTCAATAGTGTCGCGTAACTGCACTATGTCTAAGATTTAGTCTTTCTTTGAAAGTATCGTCATATTATTCTTCATCTTGGATTCTTTCTTAAATTGTCGTCACTTGTTCTTCGCAACAAGTCTCATCCTTCTTTTCTTGTAGGCGATTGTACGCAATCTTTTCTACAAGTAAAATGCACCAGTTGTATGATTAGAAACATTTCATAATGCATATTCATAATGGTAAATTCTTATGCATAACGATATATTCATGCAACTATTTTAGACAATAAAACATTTGTCCATATCTCATGGAAACTTTCTAGATGCCTTCCATCTCTACCAAGACATCATTGAGATTGTGCACGTCTAATCCAATATGTCGGCAAAGAGGTTTCATTCTAGGTAAGTAGCAATGCAAAGTTTTATAGCACCATGAGATACTTACCCATCACATGCATATTAGTAGTATATTGTCATTAATGAAAACATTCTATCATGCATAACACATCAACTGAATATAAACAAATGCATAACAAAACAATATCATGAAATGACAATTCAATACTTATATTTATTTGTTTTGTGGGTAGACTCCTTCTTTCTGCTTCACCATCTTCTTCATTCATAACAACACCATTTCTTATCCAAATGATTAATATGGATAAGACTTTCTTGAAGAACTGAGTTCTTCATATTCCTCATCTCTTGAGGTATCTTCTTTGAATCGTGAAATCTTGATCTTCAGTTGCTCCCATCTTATTTTCTCTTATTATGAGTCGAGCTTCTTCTTGTGTGTGCTCTTCCCAGAATATGCTGAAAGTAATCACTTGCTTCTGGCACACATTCCTTGAATGAATGAATTCCATGATCCTGGGAGGCTATTCAAGGTGGTTATCACAATGTCTTCATTCTCTAGTTCTTCATCCACTGCTTCAATTTGTTCTTTGATTTGAGATACCTTTGTAAAGTATGACTGTATGGTCTCTGCATTTTGGATCTTCACATTCTTCAACTTCTTTCTCGAAGTGATATTTCGATTTATTTTCTTCCCTTAAAATATGTTGGTCAAGGAATATAAACATCTATTTAGGTGTCTTTAGGAAAGACACTTGTGGTATAAGGTGATCTTTAATTGAATCAGCAATGGTTTTCTTGGTGTTGACCAAGTTCTTCTTGTGTAAGGATTTTAGCCTCGTCTCCCTCTGGAATTGGAACCTTTCTACTTATGTAGGTGTCCAATTTCATTTTCTTCAAGAAACAATGAGATCCAATACTTCCATGGTTGGAAGTTGACAGTTTCACCAATCTTGTCATCAAGCTGGTGTGATAAGTCATTTTGAAATGAGAACCTCAAATGTAAATTGAAAAAGATTAGATCTTACTGATTTGAGGTGTCCATCCTTATTTCGGAGATGGTTGATCCAGGGTTTGTCAGAGAAACCCTAATTTTCAAAACTTGGAATATTTAAGATTTGATTTGATATAAAGATAGACCTATTCAAGGTGAGATGTCCAATGTACTCCATTTCTAAAAACGATGGAGGGAAGCTCCCGGAATAGGAAGCCCTAGTTTACTGATTTATTCTGCATAAATGCATGATACTGTTTTTGCAGTATCTACAAAAGTAATTCTCCTCTGTGTCTGAAATTTTGTACTACGGTAACATTGTCTGGATCCTTTCCAACACCGTAGGGTTTACCAGAATTGGTGTCTCCAATTGGGACTTATGAGAGTTCTCCCAAGGTGACTTATTTCAGAACTGTTCATCATAGCAAACTTGTACGCATTGTACACATTGTTCCTTGTCTGTAACATCTTGAGAAATTTAATTTGGATATTTGTAGCCCGAGATATAACAATTCTCCCTAGCTGTCCTGTTTAGGGATGAATCCTGGAGGAGGCTAGAACCTTGATTTGGAGGAAACATATCTCCCAGAATATAGCGAATATGAGACTAAAATGATTACAAAGGGTACATCGGGGTTTTAACTTTGTCCTGTGAAAATTGCGGCCCTGGAGCCTTATTCAATCCCGAGATATAGCGAATGTACCAAAACTACCCGTTTTAGTATTTTAAGGTTTTTCAGGATCGAGGTCAAACTAGGGTTTGACTTTCCTGGATTTTTACACAACCAAAAATATCAACCTTGGTCTCTAAAAGTCGATTTTTATGAGGAGAGAAATCCTATGCCAGGCTCACTCAAAAATTCCTCTTCTGTAAAAAGCCCTAATTTCCCGCAGCAAAAACTGAAAATTCCCGGAATCAAATTCTGCTTCAACAGAAAGATGTGCCCTTCAATGTAGAGATAGCATAGCCTCCTTTTGCTGATGGATTGTGGTGAGAGACCTAAAAATTAAGAATCGCTAGCTTCCGCAGCTGCATAGTGTCTTCTTCTCAGGTTAGCTTTGATACCATGTTAGATTTTTATCATTTAAGCAATATGATCTTAGGATCTTATCTTAGAGAATAGCATGCACAACAATAATCACAAGAGATAAGAGACACAAATAATTTTCCTCAGGGAAACAATAAAGGATAAAACCACGCAACTTCTTGAAAGATAGAATGAGCACCAATGGCAGCAGTAAAACCCAAAGACAACAAAGATGATCCCCAACAACTATTCTCTCTCTCTCACTTGAGAGAGCTTCTCCTCTCTCACTCATGTGCCCCTGTTGAGTGAGTGTGTGTCATGTAGAAATGAGGAGAGCCTCACTTCTATTTATATTCTTTCGTTCACTTTATTTCCACTCCAACATGTCAGCCTCACTTAACATTTACTTACCAGGGTGGAATTCTCTAGAAGAGTCTAATAAGCCTAGTGCCCCACAACTATGGGGACTTTACCCTCTGATCAATAAGGAGGGTTAACCTTAACTCAATTGTGGGGACTATTTCCCCAACTCACAACAGAGGGTTAACCTCAACGAATTTACATGACTTGTTTACATTATTGAATCTCCCGATAGGAAAATCAGGGTATGACATGACTCAAGTACATTACAGATACTTCTCTATAGAAACATCGGGGCATAATACATAATATATACAAGTGAATACATTTCAAAGTTACAAATACATCAACAATCAATTGTACACTTTCCCCCAAGAATTGATGAGCTCCAGATCTCCATCTCCCTCTTATCCTGTATTTTTGTATGAATAATTAACTTTGTTTAAATTAAAAGAATTAAAGGAAGGGAGACCTTATGAATCGACATCCTCTGCCCAATTTTTGGAGACGTTTATGGAAAGTAGCTTCACTAGGAAGAACCTGCTATGCGAACTTTATTTACATAAAATGTCTTGCCTATGTACCTTCATTCAAAACCTTCTCATTACTTAGGATATGTCCAGCTGAGGGATTTTTCTTCTTTTGTCAGCAATCGTGTGCAGTGCGATAGTTCCTTCCAGACAATTTCACAGAATGAGGCTAACTCTAATTTTTGGATTTGGAGTGAACCTCAATCTCCTCGCATTGTTTCTACTCTTTAGGAACATAGGCTTAAATATTCCATCAAGACTCAATAGTTGGTTGAACTTCAAGAACAAGTCATCTCCACTTGTGTTGACCATATTTCCAGACATCAACATTTGTCTTTGGAAGGAAGTAAACATAGATGGCAGGATTCTCCTTCATCATTGAAGAAACGCGACACTTATTGCTTTAAAAACTTTAAACAAGCTCTCCATAGGGTCGAGGGATATGTTGACTGTATGAAAAAGTGTGGGGTTAACTTGTTTGGACTTAAATTCTTGTTGTTTCATTGGCTTCATAGGAGGATACCATGTGAGTTCTTTGACAATAATACCATGATATAGGTGTATGTTTCTTGATCAGCAACCAATATATGAATCTGTGGTATCCAGCCATGGTCGAACTTGAATTAGGGGATAGCCACCCAAGTTTAATTTTTTGTGCAGAACCATAAATTCCACTAGGTATTCCCATTAATCCACTAACATGAAAACATATTCTATAATGCCTCCTGGTCTTATGAGAGATTGATCAGCCAATTGTAAAACAATAGTATTTTGTCGAATATTAGTGAGGCCTAACCTCTCCATTGTGTGTTTAGTCATGATAATAATGGATGCTCCTAAATATATGAGTGTGTTAGAGAGAGAAATGCCATTAATTTGTACCTTGACAACGTGACT